>PNEQ01128594.1:0-27124 GCA_003012365.1 Medauroidea extradentata
TGGTTTCTTCAACAATCTTTTTTCGACGGCCCTACGACGTCACCAAATACATCTCACTGACGATACTACGTGTCAGTTCTGTGGAGGTGTTGACACTGCTATACATCGTATCACCATGTGCGACCATGCTATACCGATCTGGCGATGGTGCGTGTCCCATGTGACACGGCTGATTCATGACAGAGACGTTTCCGATGTATCACTCCTACACTGTGACTTTTACGCCTTTCCTTCAATTCGTAGACGTGCTGCTCACTGGATTATCCTGCATGCTATCCACTTTTTGATTGATGCATTACCCGCCGTCTCGACACCCGATTTCATCACGGTCCTCCGTGAAGACAGATGGAACATGGCTCGGAGAGGTACGTTACAACATTGGTTCGGGAGACATTTATTTTTCTTCTAAAACCTTGCTCCATGTTACTAAGAACGTAGTGCTGTGTTATCAACTTGTGTGGCATTCCACGAATCCGTGTCACTTGCCACGATGACTGCGGCCGCCTTACCAGTGTTTTTGTGCTCTCTTCTTCAAGACATGGTTAAGAACTCATGACACAATGTCGAAAATGTTTTACGTGCGCATTCAAATGATTTCCTGTTTAGTTCATGACTGTCCTTTAATGTACCAGGCTTATGTAACCATACCCTTGATAATAAAACCAGAAATGTAAAAAAAAAAAAAAAAAAAAAGTTGGTTGAGCGGTCGACTTTTGTGCGAGGGGTTCTGGGTTCGATTCCCAGGTCTGGCTGGGTGTTAATTTGTGTTTGTCTATTAGGTCTCAAACCTTGTCACTATCAAAATTGTCTCACGAAGAGTACTGGGGTCACTCGAAATATGTCAAACCTAAAGGGGGGAATGGTTGGTGCAGTGTTGATGCGGACGATTCTGCATCGCCGCTGCACCAAACATTTTTTTTAAATAAAAAAAATAATAGCTAAGACGCTAAGGTGTCGGCTCGGTAGTAATTTTATTTGGGTTCGAATATCGGTCACTCCAATTTTTTTTTTACTTTTTTATATTTTTGTACCACAATAAGGTAAAAATTAAATTAATGTTCGTATAGTTCGCCTCTAGGCTCTGAGGTGTGCGGACGTGTTTTGTTCCCTCGGTCACTTGTGTCGGTGTGCAAAAGTGGAACAAGTAAAACACATTTGCCTCAACGTAGTGTTCGGTGCCAATTACTTTCGCGTCTCTCATTTACTCCAAGTCATGGAATCTCGTCAACAAACGGCTCGCATCAACATGCTTCGCATCAAATGCCCTACCAAACCACTCGCCCTGGACTTACTCTGGTGGCTTGACGAGACCCTGGGTATTCAAGATGACGAGCTGGTCGCTGTACAACTGGACGGACGGCAGCGCTGCATATTTGTGAAGCTGACGTCACTGGTTCACTGTGAGAGAATCATCCATGCAACTGGAGGCACATCGCAGATCCACACTTCTACGGGTGAGTCTATACGTGTGGAAATAGAAATGGCCGTAGACAACATGAAAACTGTTTGTGTTATAAACCTCCCAGTTGAAATTCCGAATGAAAACGTAATGTATGCACTAACACCATACGGCAAAATACACTCTCTGACAGATGAAATGTGGGGCGTGTACAGTAAATTCAAAGCAAAAACAGGAGTCCGCATCGTGAAAATGGTTGTGGATAAACACATTCCGTCACAGCTAACAGTCAATGGACACGTAGGCTTTGCAGAGTACGAAGGCAAGCCACAAACGTGCAGCCACTGCTCCCAGGCGGGACACCACCGTGCTGCCTGCCCTACTTTACTGCATAACGCGCGGACAGGAGAGAGGCGCACGTGGGCGCAGACACTAGCAGTATGTACACGTGACAGGCGTTATACCAACAACCTTGACACCAGCGTTCAGCCTTCCATGCCTAGCCGGCCACACAAGTCACCTGTGCAAATACGCATTGACGATGATACAATAGATCACACAGACGAACACGTGTCACTGCTCAACGTTCATACTTCACTACACAAACCAATAGTAGATGTTCAGCCCGCGTCTCTGCCCATACAAGACACTTCCTCTGGCACAGATAATACTACAGACATACAACAGGATATTGTACCTCTTAGTCCACGTGGACAAACAAGTACTTCACAGCACATCAGAAAGAAGAACACATGGAGGGATAGTTCAGATCACGAAAGGAAAGATAAGAAGCCCTGCCGTGATGATCGCAGTCCTTTGCGGTGTGATGTCATTATCCCAGAGAGCCCGCGATCACAGAGAGAGCACTCAATACTTGTAGCACTACAAGCTATTGCACAGATTAAGGGCACCGCATCCGAATACGACGCAATGATGGATGCAGACAGCAATGACGACCCAGGTGATAACAGTCGCGACTGTTAATATCTGCGCAATAGAAGCAACATACAAATACCACGCCCTGTATCAGCTTGTACGTGCACACGCCATTGACATTCTATTTATACAAGAAATCACAATATCACTTTTGCCATGCTTTGACCAATACAATGTATACCTAAACCTCGGAAGTCACGGCAGAGGAACGTGTATAGTGACGAGAAACCATATCCAGTTAATAAATATACGTCAACATCCATCAGGTCGGATTATCTCAGGAACGCTCGTCTCAATACAGGCTCCAGCCAACGCAGAAAACACAATAATAGGGCACTGCGTAAATCTTTACGCCCCGTCTGGCACACAACATAGAGCAGCCAGGTTAAAATTTTTTCGTGAAGATATTTTGCCATTTTTAAATATCAGTAACGCCCCTGTCATAATGGGCGGGGATTTCAATTGTATAATTAATAGTGTAGATCATGCGGGTGGACAATACCCTGTGAACACGGCATTGCAAGAATTAGTTACAGCCATTGATGTTGAAGATATCGTGGACATGCTGCAAGTGCCGGTACCGCAATTTACGTTTCACAGCCATGCGTCAAGCTCGCGACTTGACCGATTTTACATATCGCGCGGCCACAGACATGCAGTAAGAACATATGATGTCATCCCTGATGCTTTTACTGATCACGACATGGTGTTGTGTACACTAGCATGCCCTACTGTAACACGGCAAACTGGCAGGAATTATTGGCGCTTACAGACCAGACTGCTGGGTCAACCTGAGGTAGACGATGAATTCCGTAGGAAATGGGCGCAATGGTTACGATACAAACAGCAGTACGCGGACACAGCTGAATGGTGGGAGCGCTGTGTCAAACCAGGGGTGAGAAAACTGTTTCAATACCACGCAGCACGCTGCCGTAGAGAACAAGAGTCGTTACTGTATATTTACGAACACGCTCTGCGGGACTTACACTCAAATGCTGCACCTGATATAAACACAAAACAGATGGCATATCGGCTGAAAAATAATATAATGGCTATTCACAAAGCTAACATGCAGAGTCGCATTGGCTTTTACAACACTCGAAGTCATCTTCAACAAGAACAACTTAGTCTCCATTCTTTCATGCAGGAACGGAAATTGTATACTTAAAGGTACATTAGTTCGATTAGTGTCGCAGATGGCGTAGTGACGACAGATCCGTCCGCAATGGAGGGCGTCTTTCGCACAATGTACAGCGACTTATACGACGAACACGCGGTCGACTGGGACGCGGGAACACCCTTTATTCAGTCTTACGGACTCAAGCTTAGTGAAGATTCGAAACAATTATTATCACAGGAGCTCACTGATGTAGACTTTGAGTGTATAGTACAGTGCACTCCAAAACGTAAATCTCCTGGCGTGGATGGCATACCATATGAATTTTATAAACATTATTGGCCGACTCATGGACAGGAATTTTGCGATATGGCACGGACAGTTCTTCGCAGGGGAGCCCTATGCACCACACAAACAGAATGTATTCTTGTATTGATACCCAAAACGAAACAACCCTCTGGAACAAACTACTACAGGCCGATCACGCTACTTTGTACAGACTATAAGTTGATCGCAAAAGTGTATGCTAATCGTATTCGGCAAGTGCTACATGATATTATTGGCCCTGAACAATGTTGTGCAGGAGCGGGGAACAACATTACCCATGGCATTGCGAAAATGCGAAATGTACAGTTATTAGCACAGGCAACGCCGGGACCTGTGGCACTTGTCAATATTGATTTGGAGAAAGCATTTGACCGAGTGAACTGGGAATTCCTTGAGAGACTGCTCATTCATGTCAGGTTCCCTTTCCACATCGTAGAAGTTCTCCGTACTCTCCGTGCAAATGCGACAGCGAAAGTTTCTCTGAATGGCCGATTCGGACAGAAATTTCATGTGAAATCCTCGGTTCGACAAGGGTGCCCCTTATCAATGTCGCTGTTTGTGTTTTACATTGAACCTCTTATAAGGCAACTTCACTCTGCTCTTATCGGTCTGCATGTCAATGGCCACCACATAACTTGTACTGGGTATGTTGATGATGTGTCTGTCATTGTGCGAAGTGACAATGATATTACGACCGTCCATGATATCCTAACGGGATACAGTCAAGCATCAAATGCGAAGTGGAACCCTACTAAAATCAAGATTCTTGACCTCAAGCCAGATCCCGAGACGATCCAAATGTTTTGCCCTTTCGTGAAAACAGACGCGCTTCGTATGCTATGGATAACATTCAAACGTAACCTTGAACAAACTCACCTAGACAACTGGGAGATGGTTGTACAGAAGGTTCGTGGCAGCCTCATTGATTCTTGTCTCCGCAATGTTAACATTATCCAGCGAGTATACCTTGTTAATACATAATTATTATCACAGTTGTGGTATGTCGCACAAGTATTTCCGATGCCGGCTGGTATTGCAGCACAGATACGACAATACGCGTCGGCTGGTTCATATGGCGTGGTTTTCTCTTCTGGGCCAGCCGGGACCAACTATTGATGTCAGCGACAAAGGGTGGGCTGGGTCTAATTGAACACGAACTGAAAGCTAAAGCCTTATTTCAAAAAACAATCATTCAGTGCAGATTAAAAGGGGATAGTTCTACTGCATTGCATCGCGAGGTGTGGAATAATGACAGATTGCTACCAAGATACTACAGGACGGCCTTGCGAGCACTAACAAACACTATTTATGAACTACCGAATGAAGCAACCATTTCAACCCGTATATTATACGACCACTTCCGCAAGTTAACGAACACGGTGCCACGTATCCAGAACACACTTTCTGCCCACAGGTGGACTCAAATTTGGAGAAATATATCCGATACGGACATTCCAACGCATCTACGTGCGGCAGCTTATGTTTTTATAAACGACCTTACTTCCACGCAATATCGACGGAAACGCATTGGACTGGCCTCGGACGACATATGTGAAGTATGCGGTACCCATGACACAGCCTTGCACAGGGTGTCGGACTGTGTGTATTCTCGCCCGATATGGACTTGGTGTCGCAGGCTCATTGCACGACTGTTAAATGCTCCGCTTCAAGATGTGTGTGCGGACAGAATATGTTACCTAGATTTTTCTATATTCCCTTCTGTCAAACGAAGAGCAGCAGTGTGGTTGGTGATGAACCTCGTAGACTTCACGTTATCAACTCCAGTGCATTATTTACTCCGAGACTTTGTAGCGCAGATTCGCAATGCAAGATAGGCAATGATAAAGAACAGCTCCCTTAAACGGCGATATGGCTACTATCTGCTCATGTTTGAAATTTGTACCATTTCAAAAGTTTGTATGTTACGTTCACATGAATTTGTTATGTTTAATTTCTTGTAGCACAGAAAATGTCATTTGTAACTAACGAAACAATGTAGTTCAGCTGGGATATGCGCTCTTGAGCCTCTGTCCCTGTTGTCTTTTCATGTATGTTCTCAACCAGTCTTTGTATGAGCATTTATACTACGTTAATAAATAACTTTAAAAAAAGTGGTTAGAGGCGTTAGGGTGCTAGTTCCTGCGAAGTAATAATTTTGAAGTTCGATTCGTCACAAAAACGCGATATTTTTTAATATGTATTATAATATGTACGCTATATTCTAGTATTGACAAGTTATAAGTAAATTCATTTTCAAAAGGTATTTCTATGATTTTTTAAAAATTATTTTACGTTTCTGTCATGTTGGCGTAACAATAAAATATTTCGCCAATGGTTAAAAAAAAAAAAAATAGCTAAGATGCTTAGGTGTCGGCCCGGTAGGAATTTAATTTGGGTTCGAATATCGGTCACTCCAATTTTTTTTTACTTTCTTATGTTTTTTGTACCACAATAAGGTAAAAATTAAATTAATGTTCATTTCCTTAAATATAGTTTCTAAGCATTACACTGACTAAAAATATAGAAATAAGATAAATGTATAATGAACCATTAATGAATAGAACATTTTCCCCCCTGTAAATTGTAGTCAACATGTAGGAATACAACGTCTTGTGACTTTTTTTGTTATTTAAATGCTTACAAATAGAATGAAATATGGACGTACGATCAATAGGCACCTTTTGTAAACCGGCCTACTTAGAAAATATGCGATTACAGTTGTTATAAACTGTTATATAAAGTTGATTTAAACACATTTTTGTAAGATACGATACGTTTAACTAACATTCGAAAGTTCTGAATATGTTTTTATTTCCAAAAATTCCAATATTTTTAAAATTAATTTCCGAAAGAAAAATTTTACAAGGAATATAAAACGATTGTCGTTTATATTTTTTTCCTAAATAACTCGTATTTAATCTGCGTTACGTCACGTTAAATAAATGTTTCAGAAAAGTTAAATGTGTTCACGATATATTCACCTACGGAAAAACAAAATCTGTAACGGGATGTTTCCAAACAGCTAGCGTGATATAAATAATTTTTAAAAATGTCTCCATTCTCGTGCCATTGTAATTAAAAATTTAGATAAATATACAAAAAAAATACAGATTCGTAAAAGTCTAATTCAAAAAATTATTTGTACGACAGAAAATCTGATCGCTGGTTCTGTGACTTGTGCGTATAAACAATATGACATTTAATAGACGTGCCAATGCTGCTCTTAATTCAATATTTTTTTCGGTATTTTGTATGGAAAATCTCAAGGTAAGTGATCACATTTAAAAATTGCAGTTTTATTTTTAGAGTAAACACACTTGTACACTAATCTGCGAATGGTATGTGCATATATTGAGAAAGTACAAGCTTAACTAATAAGACTACTTTCCTTAATTTGGTACAAAGAAACCAAAAATGTTCAATTGATCATGCAGTCATAAACATTAGAAAATATTTCTATTTTTTCTTCGTGTGATTCTATCTTCTAACATAGTGAACCTACAACAATTGGAACTAATGAAACCAAAGTTTGTAAAATTAAGTTTTTAATTTTACATTTTCTTAGAGTCGGCGTAGTTGTTATAGGAGAAAATAAATAAATTCATGACATGAAATCTATGTACAGTATTATAAACGTTGAGTCGTCAAATTACATTTAATGCACAATTTCCTTGTTAGTTATGCGGAATAATTTCTTTATTTTCATGAGGCTATAGCTTATGAAATATATGTCGAAAATATGTCCTAAAATTTTTCTGCGAAGTGAATTAAAGTGGTAGTAATATTAACCAGAAAATAACTACAAAATGTAATTTGTTAAAATGTAAAACAAAATAACAAGTGCTGAAACAATTAAAGAACAAAAAGCCTATTTTATCAAAAGAAGTAAAATTATTAAGTCAGTTTTAAACTATTGCCCATTTCACGTAATCATTGAAATTACATTTTCAACTTACCTTATCATAAATTTTTCCACGCGGTACTAATAAAAATTTTTCTGAATCACCCTGTGTTAAAAACTGAAAATGATATATTAAAAATACGTTAATATCAAACATATGTACCGAGTTTGGTGATTTCCAGATGCGTGGTTAGTGTAGATAACTCATGTGATCAAGAAAATTCAGATTCTCACATTACCAGCGTTTTGATAGGCTAATATATCTCATGAAGAAAAACATTTTAAATGACCGCCATTGTGAAAATATAAACTAATTACATATAAGCCTAATCAACTTTGTCTTCTGTACTATATTTTTATCAAGTTTGATTACATTAGCTCCGTATGTCCGATTTTTTAATGTGGAGGAGAAATTGAGAAAAACACAAACGGACAATGGAAAGCAGACATAAAGAAAAAGAAGAAGAGCCTTCGAGATCCCGCATACGTGTGCACGTCAATATGGTAGCCGTTTTCCCAGGCCTCCGAGAGGTGCGCCGAGATTCGGCCGTTACCAGATTATTCGAATACTTCTCAACGCACATGAGTGATGCCTGCTTAGGCATATTGTTCAAAGATTACTATACATGTGTTTACCAATTTCTGGTTCAATAGTAATCATTAAAGCATATTGTAAAGCGGCCAAAATGGCAAAAATGGGTGTTTTTAGTGGTGCTTTTCGAGCATTGAATACTTGCTACAGAATCTTCAATAGGGTGCAGATATACACAACTCACCATTACTGTCAAAAATTACTGTTATGTCTCGTAGAGGTGAGTTTCGGCGAAAAGACATAACCCCAATCACTTATTTTTGCTTAGAGGCTAGGGTAATTAGTGATGTGCATGCTTTCTCGAACTTACACCTTCCACATTTCTACATCTCCAACCCCCAAAACACATTGATGTAGATACCAATTTATAAAAAAAATAACTTGCTTCTTTTTTTACTTTGCACAAGATATTATAACTTTATTTGTAATACTTAAATTTTCAAACCTATATTACATATATTTCAATCTATATTACTCTATTTATGATTTCTTCTAATTTGAAACAATTTAAAATCCAATACATTATATTTTAAATATAAAAAATTAACTTATTTTTTTTTTAAGTAGCTGTTGAAAGTCACTGCTACTTGTCTTATAAAAAAGCACTGCCCAGCATCCCCTTCATTTATTTATAACTCCACACGGGATACCAAATAATAATCTCTGACTTATCCGATACCTTCAGAACATTTAGGAATACGGGCGCGCGTTTGGACTCAACCCTTGTGTTTCTGTGTCCGGAGATGGTAGCACATTATTCCTGTCAAATCTGGTACACTGTACATTACCGCTTGCCTGCCGAAAACCGTACTTAACACGAGAGTCGACAAACAATAAGAAAATTATACATAAAATAAAATTTTACAACGGCGAGAATGTTAATTGATAATCTACAAGCTTTTCAAAACTTAAAACTGTTAATAAATAAGAAAATTATGATTTTGTATACAGTTTGCTAAATACAGACTTTAGTATAAATTTTTCTTACTGCAACGATATCAGCGCAGTTGGCTCAGGTGACAAGGTGCTCCATCGGTAAGAAAAATATTCGTGTTCGAATCCTGGCCAGTCGAAAGTAGTTTTGTTAACTTTTTATACTACACAGAATATTATTAGAAGAAGTAATTTTAGGAAATATCGTTTCTACACATTAAAATAAGATGATATTTGACCGTTACGGTGTTATAATCAACTATTGGTAAAGAGTACAAACTAATAGGTTTTCGCTGTAAATAGCATACACAACATACATAAAAATTATTTTTTTAATGTTTTACAGCCTGTGGGTAATTTTTTACTTTTTTTTTGTGTTGACCTCAAAATAACAAATATTGTGTCTAGAACAATAAAAATTTGTCGTCACGTTCAGATTCACATATCTTATTTTGTGTTTTTTAGATATTAAAATAACACAACTAATTAATTTTCCGGGATAATTTTTAACGCTTATAACAATATTGAAGTTGCATTAAATATACTATAATCTACCACGTGTTTAAAAGTTTGTATAATATTGAATAAAAATCGTCTTTGGAAGATTTTATTGTTTCAAAATTCATTAAACTAGAATATTTTCGTTATTTATATCAATACAAACAGATTTTTTTTCCATTCAAACATATTTACAAAACGTGCCAAAGAATTAGAATAATATTTTGATAATCGAAGTTGCATTTTACTATTCAAGGAAACCAACCCAATTGGAGAAAAAATAAATATCTAGAAAGCGAACAAATATATGTTGCAGTCCGAAAATACTATATAACTATAACTACAATGCATAGTAATTACCCCACTCTATACGAAAAAAGAAACTAATCGGGTAAATTATAAAAAATGTTAAATTGAAGCAAATTGTTTTGCAGAAATAAATTCAAATTAAATATTTTAGTCACATATGTATCATCCAATAATAATTTTTATATTGTTTGGAAGTATTTCCCAGAATTTGTTCCGTAAAAACAGTAGCAACACTCAATTTCCCATAAACCTAAGTCTAGTGGTAACAAATATAAACAGCAAATTCAAATAACACATTTCCCTTATTTATTCTCACCAAAATAACTTACCATATTTAAAAGTTTTTTTTCTACAATTGGTTACGTGGAAACATTAAAATTAATATGTGCATTATTTTCTGCAGATGAATCAACAAAATAACATTGCGATATTTAATACTGGGTGGCGGTGGATTCTAAACTTTACTCTTTTGCTGGCTCAAGTTATAAACGACAGCCCTCCGTAGAACTTGCTAGTAAGAACACCACATGTGTTGAAGAATGCCTAGTAGATAAAAAAATATATATTAGAATATAGAAATTAACTTTGTATCACATCGCAGCAACTGCACAGTGACCAATGCAAATAAGCATATGTTTCGCTGTAATTTTTTACGCTTTGAGTACCACCATAAAATCAAAGTAAAGAGAATTGAGTCTTGACATTCTTGTTAAGCTAAAAGGAAGCAGGGTGACTACCTTCTATGCTTTTTTTCATGAAGTTATCATGTCCAGAGATAATCTGGGTTACATTTCTGTCTGCACTTTCCACAATACTGAAATCTGACTGATTACGATCTCCACAGAGACTAAATTAAGAGACTTCAACTTGCTTTTTCCCAGACGCTAAGGGATACCAAACAACACAAAGATGATATCTTGCCGAATTCTCTGTATACTCCATCTTACCGAACACAATCAGTATTTCTGTGCTATCGTATATACTCGGCTTTCTGAGCGCAGCCTCTCATCGCTTCTGCCACTCTACACACAGGCTGAAGAGAATGTGACTGTAATCACTTGACAAATTCAGAATCACCGTATAACCTGACCTCAGTTCTGTAGTAAATTGGGATAAATTTATATCAATGTACAACTTGGTCCCATAGGTCTCATAGAAGGAGGTTGCTAGCTCTCTAGGCAAATTATGAAGCTGAATGACATTGGCAAATATAAGGCGATCTATCTGCTCATTTCTAGTATGATTCCTTGGAAAGTGCCAGAAATCAGGTTTGATTTTCTCATTTTGCGTAAGAATATATTTCTGTCAGACACCTCTAGAGTGCCCACTCCCTCCAAAATATACATGCACTGAGATCATGTATATTTTAAGGTCACTTGCACACATATGGTAAGAGTCCAGTTAAGATGGGACTCATAACCTACATTTAATTACAGAAATCAGTATATACCACATAAAAATTATCAAGGGAGAAATGTAAATATACTTTCAGCCGTATTTCACAAACCTATAAGTAAATTAAGTCTAGAACAGAAAAATAAACTGTACCTGTCCAGCGTAACTTTTCTAAACATTCGGTCATGTGGTCTCCAACTGTAGAACACTGGAGGACAAGAAAAAAGGGAACAACAATCTAATTAAAAAAAAAAAACGTGCAGTTCAGTGGTCCACACAATCTTCCCGATTTGGACAACGTGGAAAACATGAAACTCACTAAAATGGAAATTCTTCAGAAACTTTTAAGGATAGGTCGAAAATTAACCAAGCTCCCAATACTGTTCTCACGGGCCTACTAATGATTTTATGCAATATGATATAGGTAACAAAAGGCATTGTTACAGCGATAAGAAATGTAAATATGTAAACATAGCAGATTTTTAAAGAATAATAATGTCACAATATTGTGCCTCACACTGCTCCATTTTTGCCATACCTTGCCACACAAGTTGATTCTATTCAAATTTATTCTTTAATTGACACGGGATCTGTGTGTAGTTTTATTTCAGAATCACTATTTTTTTCAGAAATTTCAGAAAAAACATTTACTAAAAATAATTGAGTCAGTTGGTTTGTATTGTGTTACAGTTTGTAAGGGAACTTTTGTAAAAATAAAAATTGATGCATTCATATGGATTTTTCCATTTTTAGTGTGTGATGTACTGGTCACAAATTTTATTTTAGGACAAATTTCATTTCCAAAAATTGAGTGTTTATTTATATTCAATTTAAACGCATCACATTTAAATTCAAACCCAGTGTCAAAATTTAATTTAGTAATAGAGAACCCCAGAACAACAATTCTATGGAAGCAACAGAAATAGGCCTACAGGAAAAGGAAAACCCTAAACGTTTAAAATATCTCGATTATGAAAAACAATTGAAGGGTTTCTGGCAAAAACAGGACCAGTCACAAATGCAAGAAATTGTAGGTTAAATTAAAAAAAAAAAAAACATTCCTATCTCGTAAATATGTAATAAAAATTACGAAAAAATTTCAAGCTGCTGAGTGAAGTGCTACTTCATTTGTATTTAGCAGTAAATATATCATAACTTTATCTGTATAGTTCTGAGCAATGCAAAGGTATTAAACTTGTCCTTGTTTCGGTGGAAATGAATTATTGGTTCAGTTTTTTTCATTGCAATTAATATAATAAAGGTGCAAATACAGTTCAAAATGTATTTGATTTCAAGAATAATGTACTTACAGAGCTTGTGAGAAGGGGAACATGCACACATCCAGTTGTAATTTGCCATTAATCAGCACAACCACTACTATTATCGTCACAGGATATTTCAATGGCATTCATTTAGTCGTGTGTCGTATCTTGTGGCAACCAATGGATCAAATCATCATATATTTACCTACTCTCCACTTTTAAATAGGTTAACAGGATTAAAGATCAGTTTTCTTAGCTAGTACTATTTGGAGGGGTGCTGTATGTGTACAGTGACGATATGTCTAATTATATTGGAATAACACCCTTCAAAACTCATGTTTGTCATGGCCGAGTGTATGTATCATGTACCCTAACTGCTTGTCTTGTTCTGTAACATACAACATTCGTGCAGACTCCACTTTTAAAGAAGGCTTTAGTGATTAAAAAAAAAACAAATCACTGGTGGCAGTCTTGATATCAACAAAGTCGTTATGACGATTATTAACGACACTTTATGGGGAAGGTTTCTTTCTTGCGGCTTTGATGATGCTGTCCCACTCTTCAGAAAGTTCAACATACTTAATGTGTTATTTCTGTATTTCCTTGACGGAAAAGTCATGGTCATTAGGTATGTAGCTCTGACCTTTCTCAGGAAATATGCATGTTAGGTACTGTTTTGAATAGATGGAAACAGTGTACTAGTACAAAAGGGAAGCGTACCATTGTCTGTTTCTTGTTTTGCATGCAACAACCATCACTGATTAGGACCAATTCGTCTATGGCTTCCTATCTGCCATTTATATATTTCAGAAAAATATATGTTACCTCATAGCCACCTTTTCTTCCATTACCTTCAAGATATATTACATTGTAACAATATCACTCCCTAAGTCATGAATGCCAAAGACATTTCACCACAGTTGACGTCTGTAAAATACTAAGTTTGTTTTTAAATGAGGTAGTTGCTAGTTCTGCGTGTAATCAAAACTAAAGCAACAATATTATCAGCCCGAGATTTTTTTCGGAATATAGTTCTTTTTTGGTATGCTTCTTCTTTGGGCAAGTGAAGGTTTTTTTCTGCCAAGAGTTCCTTTTTCTCCTCGTTAGTACATTCTAGATTACCTAACTATGTATGTCAAAAATAGAACCGGTGTCAGATCGTGGGAAGCCGAACTTTATGTTGAACTCATTAAAAACACTCCAGTATACTTTATAAGGAACATTAACCTGATTAGTCTGAAGGAAAAGCTCATGCATTCTTGAAACTGTTAAGTTATCTGGCTGATATTTCCGGTCTGGGTTGTCTCTCAAAGAGTAATAAGATGAACGGGCTTGGAATGACTGAATGTGCTGCACTGTCACGTCACGAACAGATTTGGGATATAATGTAGGTCTGTTGTCATGTTTGCCCCTTTAATCCTTCGGTGGGTTCGCAGATGTAAGCAAACATTGTTGAATGTAATATACTCTACATTTGGTTATTCCACGCAAACTTATAAACGCTTGACGACAAACTGGATAGTCTTTATCATTTACACGAACCTTATATGAGAAGACAGCCGAATGATCTTTCCTTGTCTCGTCATCTGGTTTCCACAGACGTCGCCGTGCAATATGTGTGACAGAACTAAATCAGCAAGATAGGAATCCTGCTCATATTTTGCTGCTTAAACCATTAAATTTTGCGAGAAGTTTTTATTTCCCTGCTTCGTTTATCTTATCAAAACAATGAAACCTGTTATATATAAAACACGCAATAGAAGCAGGGTAATTTAAGATTGTATGAATGTTGTTATTGCGCATAAAAACTGTAGTGTTGCTATTTATCACTACAGTTTTTTAATAAAACTGCGAAAATAGTGGATTACATTTTGCCAATGCATACATAACCTACAATGTGCATGATCTTTAACTGTTAATATTTGCTAGTTGGGTTTATCAAGTACAGTACACTCTTACGTAGTTTGCCTATTAACGTAATATGATTAAAATTTCGTCTATCAAGTAAATTACACTCCTACTCCTACGTATTTTGCTAATTTCACGTTATTATGTGCTAAACATGTAACAGCATCAATTAGATTGTTTGCACAGCATTACTCTGAGATGAACAGCTGGCGAATGTGTAAAATGTAGATGGGCGATGTAATTATTTTTAGTGCCGCCTGTGTTACACATGTACAAATATTTCAAATGTGTGTGTGTATATATATATATATATATATATACAAATAAATGCTGGCCATATACAACTAACCTGCAACCGGGCCTTGTGGTTTTGAATTCAAATGCTAGCACACATCACACGATTAATGTGACACTTGCCTGCAACTTTGAGTTTCTTCACAATGCTTTCTTTACTCTCAGTTCTCTCCTTGCGCTTAGGCCAATTTTTTATTGTCTTCAGTTTCCATTTTGCTTGCCAAATAGCAGATATATATAACACAATAGGCCTACCAAAAATGCAGTCAAAAATAAATGCATTTCATTCGTAATCTTTTTAGATACATAGCACTAGTTAGGATTCTCAGAACGTTTGGGCAGAACCAGCAAACTTATTCCTCAGTAGTGATGTATCGTATATGTTATTCTGGTACTATTTTTGTATCATAAAACATACAGGGTGTAACAGAAGTGATGGTCAATAATTCACAGATGGAAAGTACTGGCCAAAATAAGCTACAAATGTCCAATAAACATGGGTCCGTAAATCAACCACTGTCGAGATAGAACACATTGTTTGTTGGAGTTGATCAGTATGTAGGAACACATGGAATTTCTAATCTTAAAAGGTGTTCAAAATGTTGCCCATGCGTCTGAATGCAACATTGAACTCGTCTCTGAAACGAGTTGCGAATCCTCTCAGGCAGTCCTAGTGTATTCTGTAAATGCTGGAAGGCTGCTTTAATCCGCAAGCGTAATTCTTCAAGACAGTTGACCTCAGTAGCATAGACCAGGCTTTTGACATGACCCCACGCACAGAAATCCATGGGATTTAAATCCGATGACCTTGGAGGCCATGGCACAGGTCCTCCTCTACCTATCCAACGTTGACCATACCGTCGAGTTAGAAGCCGGCGCACACGTAATTGAAAGTGTGCTGGAGCACCGTCATGCATAAACCACATGTTCAGGCATTGGTTCAGTGGAACATCATCATCATGAAGCAGATCTGGAAGTACAGTACGCAGAAACTGCCTGTACCGATCTCCGGTTAGTCTCTGTGGTAGGAAGTGTGGTCAAATTATGCGGTCTCCGAGCAGTCCGGCCCAGACGTTCAACGAAAAACGTTGCTGATGTGACACGTGTGTCGCATTAGGATTGACATCGGCCCAAATATGACAGTTATGGAAGTTGAAAATGCCGTCACGGGTAAACCCAGCTTCATCCGTGAACAGAATACTGCTGACAGACAAGGGGTTCAAAGTACACTGTTGTTGCATCCATTGGCAGAAATTCTCTCTAGGAGGGAAGTCTACATTGTTGAGAGCTTGCACACGCTAGAGATAATACGGATACAGTAATTGCCGATGTAAAATCCGCCACACACTCATATGACTCAGCACACGCTCCTGGGTAGCAATCCTCCTTGTTGAAGTACTCGGACCTTCGTATACAATGTCTGGCACCCTTTCCTCAACATCAGGTGTTATGGATCTGGGTCTACCTTCTCGTGCATTATGTGCGAAACTCCCACTTTCTCGAAGGCGCTGACGTAACCTCGTAAATGTACGTCTGTCGGGCTGCCTGCGGCGAGAAAAAAACTTCTTCATGCAATCGTGCAGCCTGAAGTGCACTACCATTAGCTTTGCCATACATGAAGTGCATTTCAGCATACTCTTCATTAGTGTTCCCTCCATCCATGGTGCCTTTACTTTCGTAACTGATTGTTTGTACAGCACAGTGCATGTAGGGAGCGAGGGGAGTAGTAGCACATGCGTCAACAACCAGATAGGCAAACCCATGCCTTGTAATACCAGCGTAATTACCTAGGAATCCAAACACATTTGCAGTTGGTTCCCAATTCGACTTGTTACGAGAACTCGACAACGGTTGATTTCCGGACCCATGTTTATTTGACATTTGTAGATTCTTTTGGCCAGTACTTTCAATGTGTGAATTATTGACCATCACTTTTGTTACATCCCCTATAAACTAATTGCCCGTGTGACAAAGAGACGTGTGCCAACTTGCAAGCTATTGTTATTATTACTATTAATTTTATTGTTATTATTCTTATCATCTTTACCACTTTCAGTGGTTTACTTTTCAATTCATTTGAACCAGAATTTCTGCACGCAGCAACTGCTTGCATCGCTGCAGCGTAAACTCATAAATTGGACGCAGATTGTTGACTAGTTTTGATTTTGTAGGAGTGCTTTATTTTGACGGACTTCTTTAGCTTTTCAGGAAATTTTTGTAACAGCCATAATACTATCCATATAGCCAATGGATTATTGCAAAATTCAAATTTTCCGAAATTTTGGACTTGTCTTGTTTTTGCCAGAAACCCCTCAATTAGCAATTCAAATTTTGTGTACAGAATTTCATGATGTTTTATCTAATAAATTACGTCGATCACGTTTACTAGAAGTTGAAATCAATATTTTACGATCGCCTGCCAGTGGAATCACACCCTTATGATTGTGAAAATAATGAAACAAATTATTCAAGGTCATTTAGAAAAACAGTTCATTGAACCATCGAAATCAATTTTTAGCTCTCCCGCTTTTCTGGTACAAAAAGTTAATAATCAACGTCTTTTGATGGCCTACCATGGACTCAACAAACAAATAGACATAGAAAGTGTGCCTCTACCAAATTTGAACTCTGCATTCAATTTGTTTAGTAAAGC
Organism: Medauroidea extradentata; assembly: GCA_003012365.1. Lineage (NCBI taxonomy): Eukaryota > Metazoa > Arthropoda > Insecta > Phasmatodea > Phasmatidae > Medauroidea > Medauroidea extradentata. The sequence continues at coordinate 17,525 of PNEQ01128594.1, forward strand.
CAAATATTTTAGTGTTTTTGATCTGAACTCCACATATCATCAAATTCCCTTAAGCAATGAATCTTAAAATATCAACAGTTTGTGTGTTCTCTTGAATCTATATCAATACACTGTCGTCCCATTTGAACTTGCAACAAGAGCACAATTACTTACCCATCTTCTTGACGAAGTTTTAGGTGATGTTAAATATTTGTTTTTAACCACTCTGACGATTTGGTACTTTATTCAGAGAACATAGTCGAACATGTTGCGCATCTTAAGGACGTTTTAGAAAGACTTTGAAAATATGGTCTTACTGCTAGCCCAAAGAAGGTTAAGTTTGCTGTCAAAGAGATCTCATTTCTCTGTCAAATAGTTTCAGAAAAAGGTGTTTCAATTTACCCTGACAGCTAATTATATCAGAAATTTTCCTCCGCCGAAAGATGTGGAAGGCTTTTCCCACTTTTTGGCGTGGTAGATTACGATTCAAAAGTCATTCCAAAATTTGCTTAACACTCAGCCTCCTAAACATGTTAAGGAAAAATGTGTTAGGTTTGTTTGGGGTAAACAACGGCAGGAATATTTCGATATTTAAAAAAAAGACTATTACTAACCTTCGTGTTTTAAAAATTACAGATTTTTTAAAGCACTTCATACTTCAGACAGACGTCTCTAGCATTGCACTAAGTGTTGTTCTTCACAGGAAACCAATGGTCAACGTCAGCTAGTCGCTTTTGCATCGCGAACACTCGCCCATCAGGTGTCTAGCAGTTGTTATTGTCTTAGAATTAATAAATTCAAAGAGTACTTAGATAATCAAGAATTTCTACTCGCGACTTATAATCTAGCTTGATTAGGTTTATTAGCACATTCTATGCAATTAGGCAAATTAGGTAGTTGGATTGTCAAAATTTCTTCTCAAATATTCCTTATACAACACATCAGAGGAACTCAAAACATTGTCCCCAACTCTTTGCCTCGTATATATGAGAACTATCCAGAGTAAATTACATTATAAAATCAGTATATAAACCCTGAATCGACAGATGTGGAAGAGTTAGCTATTGGTCGTGCTAGAAGAAGGTTTATGCTTGTGGAGAGAGACAGGTGAAGACGTCTTGGTGACGCCCGAGTCTAATGTGAGGCTACAGGCGGCTACCTTCGGAGCAGTGTTAGGCGAAACAAGAGGACTGCTGCGGCGGGCTGACGGGCGAAGAGAGGTGCACGACGGGAGTCGAACCGAATACCTCAAGAGTGAAGACAGCGGTGCACTCGGGGTGCTGCGTAGCACACGGCGATTCATCACCACTGCGGATTATTAAGGTTGTACACTTTCACTATTTGAGAGACTGTTGATTGGATGTATGAATCAACATTTATTGTGATTTGTGGTAATTAATAGATGGTAGACATTTTTGTTGAGCTTTTATTGTCAGAGTTAATTAACGTTTCTGTGGCACAGTTATAATTGTGTGCATAAGTAAGGATATTGTGAAAGTTATAGTTGATTGCTGTTTTGTGTGTTTTTGTAAGCTTTGTGAGCTAGTGAATCAAGAACTTAATTCAACTCTTTTATTTTTAATTATAAGGTCTCTACCCCAAAGAGCTCTGAGAATTGCCCACATATGAAGTATATGCTTAAACTTGTAACAGTAATATATCGTTACTTTCATTCTGCTTCATGTTAATGTTTTTATTCAACCACTCTTCCTCTGGGAATTAATATTTACTTTGTAATGTGAGCCCTACATGAGCAGTAATAGGCATCAGTCTTTATTGTAATTTGTGTCCATCTTCCTTGCCAGCACACATAGTAAAAATGTATAGGTTATAACTATGGTATCAGTTAATAATGTACTCGATACAATAATGTAAGTATACAACTAATGGAAGACGGGATAAACTTTATTCCTTTTACTGTTACGATACACTCATTGTAGCAACAAGAGAATAACATCATTGCCTACCGAAGATCTTCGATTTTGTCGTCAGGAACAGCATCTTGTTGAGTCGAAATTAAAAAAAAATACTAATGTATTTATGTATGCCACATGTGCATTGGAATGGAGTCGTAAGATAAAAACTGTAATTAAGTTAAACTGGTACTTACGTACATTTACAAAAACAATCTCGATCGAATTTTTAGATATGTACAGTACAGCAAATAAACTTTACAACCCTACTAACCTTTCTTGAAAAAAAAAACATACTTTTGACTTTTTAAGTTTATGGGAAATCCAATGCGTCACTGCAAAGTAATGCCACATAGATTAGAAATGTTCGCGTTTTTAATTGTGCAAAAATTATATTGCTAAAAATGAAACTATAGCCAAAATAAGAGCTGAATTAGATTAGTTTAGAAAATTTTATTTACGGTCTAAGTTCATATTAATTTCTATTTACATAATTTTATTAAAATATAAATTTTTTATACCAGAATCATAACAAATAACGGAAAGTGATGGAATCGAAACGTTGTTACAGCCCTATTAAAATTTCTCTTTTCTATAGAATAACAAACTTATGTAAAAATACTTGCAATCACATGATTTTGACCCCAAGGTTTCGACTTTTTGTGTGGCACATTTGCATGCGCACTTCGCCCTATACATTCTTGTGTAGTCTAATGTAATGACTAGCGACCGTCGAGGCTTGAAATCACGACTGATTTAGCGAAACACTTATGTTTTCACTATGTTCTTAGTAATGTTGCAATAAGTAAACAAATTAATTTTCGCATACGCATTTGCACACATTTCTTTGCAAGTATCTTTTCCACGCAACACGTAATTTTCATACGCATCTATACATCTTAAAGCATGCGTACTAAGTTTCTGTATTTGTTTTCGCGCTTCATCATTCTTAGAAAACAAAATCGTGTATTTTTTATAACATTAAAGAAATTACCGCTTACAATTGTGCCACGCAAAGTTATTTACGAACCACACACTGTTTTTCAAGATAAGTGTACATTTTTCAATCTCATTTTTAAAATCGTGAAAAGAGCTTCCTGTTGGCTAACATGTGTGTGGCGTAGGTAACGCCAACTTGATTCAGTTGAGCCAACCTTTTCTTCAGCAAGGAATTTCACGTTATGTGCACCGCAGGGTGCCGAGAATCGCAACGAATCGTTAAAATATCGAAAAGATTAATTTAATTTTCAGTCACGTCGGTTTCTTAAAAAATATATTCGGAATATACATAAAAATTTTATCTAATTTTACTTCGTATCAGTCCTTTCAGACGTTTGAGATGTAAATTTTAATAACCCGTTTCACCTCTGTACAGCACTGGGGAAATATACTCATTACTTCTTGTCATTACTCTATTCGTAAATTTTTCATACTTTACTTCCAGCTTTGATTTGTATACACATTTGTGTATTTAATTTAAGGATTTATTGGGAAAACAAACACTTCGAAAACATCTACAATCAGTTACATAACTTATAGGATACGATCATTGATATTTATATAGTAAAATTATTTAAGTGTTATACTGTTTTTTTACTGTGCGTTAGTTGTTGTAAGGCAATGACTTATTAGTCTACGGTACTAGTATGAAGGCCTGGGTCTATACATTATTTTTAACTCTCCAATTTTCACGCTTACACACCAATTGTCTTTCAAATCAAACAACGATATATTTCGCCTGTATGTACTAAATTTATTGTAATTGTAAGGCTCAATTATTCATACTAATAAGCCTAAGCAAGAGCCTTTAGCATCAAGCAGAGAAAATCAATTTTATAACAGAGCTAGCTGTCACGATGCGGCTTCGCCCGCATATACTATACAAGATAGTAATTAACTTTTAATTACTTATTAATTGATGGTGTTACTATATATTTTCTATGTTTGTTTAGTTTGCGAACTACCTTAAATTGATTTGTATACATTTACGTACGCAGGCTTTAAAGAAAAGAGAGAGAAAGTGATTGAGATTGAGAGATTTCGGTCAGCGCTGAACATCGAGGTCTTCAGCCCTGATGAGGGGTGACATGAGGTGAGTATGGAGGAGCGCGGGAATGAAAGGGCGGGGGGAACAGGAGATCCCCAAGAAAATCCGTCGACCAACGGCATCGTCCGGTACTAGCCCCACATGCAAAAATCCGGGGACCGACCGCGCTGGGAATCGGACCCGGATCCCCTTGGTGGGAGGCGAGAGATCTGTCCTCTCGACGATCGCGGAACATTTTAAAGAAAAGATCATGTTGATTTCTTGATAGGTTAGTTTCATTATCTCCAAAAAAAAATATTTTCAAGCATTTCAATCTCATAAATTTAGATGTTCGAAAAACACTAAAATTACTTTTTAGACATTTACTTACGCAACTTTCTGAATCACAGAGCATATTGATGGCTCATTAGGTTACTGAGATATCGTGGATGAATCCAATAAATACGAACAGCTAATCCAGTCCACTTCGCTGAGCGTACTTTAATTGCAGCACCTCTTTGTTTATATAATTCGTCTTTATTTCTTTACAAGTATTGGAACTAAGATTCTCAAGTGGAATCTGTGTTTTTTTAAAAAAAAGGCTGACTGGTTAACAATAGAAAAAGACCAATTAAATTTAAGTATTAATATTTTCAATCGAAATTATTTTTGTAGTCAAAATTCTGAATGTATTGTTTTATGGCGAAGTACCATAGAAAAATTCCTACATTTATACTAAAATAGCTGCTCGGCTGCGGCATTGCCCACGTGAAGTTATGTAAAGTAAATGTAACTCTGTATAAAATATGTGATGAAAGTATTTAACAGCTAGCGTACTCAATAACAGTGAACTATAAATTGCCTTATCTCAGTGTAAATAGCACGCGCAATATGCTCGTACGATGTCATAGTGATTCCCATCGCAAAGTCTTGCACAGGATAACGAACCCGCAACCCAACCCCTCGCACACCACAAACTTTACACAATACCTGAGTGAATGCTTAAATGCAAGTCGTGATAATTCTTTCGTATGTACTGGCTACAATCCAAAGAGGTTTTATTCATGAGTAGGTTGGCATAAAGAAACGAATGTTGAATTATATCTCCATGATCGTTCCCTTTTTTCTGGAGACTGTGACAATTTACTGCTTTTCACATCCTTAATTTTTGAAGTTCATAAAATCCTGAATTTTATTTATAGATATTTAAATAAGCTTCATTATTATAAAAAAATCATCTCGATATCTCAACGGGTATAAGTGGTACAAATGATTATTTGGAAAAAAAATTATATTTTTAACAGCTTTCAAAGACGAATTTCTAAAAATTTTGAAATTAATATTTTTTTTATTTACGTAAGATTTATTTTAAAGTAAAAACGATTTCAGTATTTCCACTGGTTTAGGGGATAAGTGGGATTAATATAAAATACAATTTTTTTTAAGTGCTTTCATAGACAAATTTCAAAAAATTCTAAGAAAAGTTTTTTTTAGATATTTACTTAAGCATCATTTTAAAGAAAAAATACCTCACTATCTGAAATTGTTTAGGAGGAATCACGGATTTATGAAAAACTCATTTCATCCCTTTTCACCCCTTTAGTTATCGAATTTCGAAAAATCCATTCTTAGTGAGTGCTTACGAGCCAAGGCGAAGCTTCCCTCAAAATTTCTTGGTTCTAGATCCAGCGGTTTGGGCTGTGCGTTGATGAGTGAGTGAGTGAGTGAGTGAGTGAGTGTGTCAGTCAGGACACTTCATTTTATATATTAAGATATTAGTAGGTCTGCTTGCTCTTATTTTGGTGTGATAAAATATGACGTTTCAATATGGCGTTACAACAATAATAAATTTAATTATTCATGTTATCATAAAACCGTCTTCATACCAATCAAGTCTACGACGACTCATTGGTCGAATCAATGATATAATAACGCCTTTGAAAGTTTGTTCCCTTTCGTTTTTATGTAACGCCTGCCATTCTTAAATTTTTGCGAAGCCTCTGTAACAAAAAAATTTTTATTGTCTTAAAAATACATTATGTGTTACACTTCATACAATAGCAAAATTACGCGCTGAAGCTCTCAAGGTAGTTTTACCTAACAATCACGATCGACTGTTCACAGTTATACACCACAGTTCACATTGCACACAATTTGTGTGCAGAGTATGACCTTGGCTAGGCTAGGCAGGTAATAAATGCCAGTCGCGTGTGTAGTAACACCGATTGATGGTTTACATAAAGTTCTAGTAGTACCCGAAAATTTACTAAATCATCTGTTCTGTTCTCCAGAAACCTGTTACAGAAAATGTAAAAAATTGTAATTTCGGGAGCCTATAATGCTGTAACTATAAGTTTCAGTGATAATCCCTTTGGCACGAAAACTTGTCTATGTGATACCAATATGCTGGCATAATAATTACCTGTAAAATTTTTGGGTCCAACAGCCTTAAAAGAAGGATACTGATGAGTCATGTAAAGAGGTTGTTAACAGTGTGTGGTAGAGTGGGTGAAACGGGTGATGATAACAGTTGACTGAATGCCAGAAATGTGGAAAGTTTGATTTTCTGTATTGGCCAGGTTGGTTTTGAAAGAATTGTGGTTGAGATGGGTGGGTTGCTGCAGCAGCAGGATCGACGAAATTTTGTGATGAATGCAGGAACTGTTCTGAAAGGGTTTGTGAGAGAATTTGGTTGCTGGTGTGTCCGGAGGAGTTAACTGACAGTGGAGAGGGCATAGAAAGACATGGATGAAGGGTAAGGATGGGTAAATGCTGCGGACACAGGGGATGGTAGTTTGGATGAAACAGGTGGTGTGTTGACATTTGTGGAGACAACTACAACACATTGTAATTCAGTATCAATGATGTCACTGCCTTGTACTTAGGCAGTATTTGTAAATACCGATGAGTTAGGGATGGGTTGAATGGGAATGACAGAGGCTGGTGGTAAAGTGAAGTGAGAGGTGAAAATAAATGTGGTGAGGAGGAGGGGTAGAAATTGTGCAGGAGTTGACTCCAATGAGCTAGAAAATATTTTGAGATTTAGTTGAAGGCTTTTCTATGTTTGCAATATTTAAATTTTCGAAATGGTGTGATACAGAAGACAATGGAATTTCAGTTGTAGACTGACTGACAGGAGTAAATATGGGTTTATTTGCCAAGCTGCCCAATTGTATTTGAACATACTCCTTCTGTAATGTAACACATTTAATTTTACTTACAATGTCTTGCAATTTAATATCATGCAGATGGCCTTGGAACAATGAATACAGATTATTGCATAGTGAAAGATGGTCAAGTCTAGACAGACATCTAGGTAAACTAACAGTGCAGGTACTGGCTCGCAATGATAAAACAGTACGTATCTGTCATTTCATCGAACTTGCTTGTGCAAAGGTACTTGTAAATTAAGGCAATATTTCTGAGGTTTTCAATCTATCCTGTACCTTATCGTGTAAAACAACTCCCATCTTTTTTGCGCTAATGATGTGTGTAACCAGTTGAGTCGAGAATTTTTTGTCGAGAGATCATAAATAAGCTCGTCCTTCAAAATGCATTTTAATATTAGTACTGCCAGTCTGTACTAGTGCTATCCAAAGTAAACAACAGAATACCACTAAGCAAATTACCCAATAAAAATATATGCACCACTGAAACTGGACAATTTTAATGAGTGTGAGTATGAAAACATATTAACGTCGAAACACTGTAAATAACTAACATAGGAGACACAAAAGGTTTAAAAAATGAATATACTGATAACAAAGACTTATGCCCGCATTTACTTATCAGCTGTGCGCCTGCAAGGACACACAACGCTCACACACATGTGTGTCGGCCGCCATCGGCTAACAAGGACAGACTGATATGACCGGCAAAATGGTAGCACACCGGATTAACGAACGGAAGTCGCGCAATGTAACGTGTTTTTGTGAAAACTATTGTGCCTTAAATTAAATATACTTAACATGCATTAAATATTAACCTGGTACTATTTAAACTAAAGCTCCGAATATTCAACCCAGAAATGTATAATTGAGTTAGACCTACTCGGCAATATGTAAAAATTGTGGTAAATTAAGACACAACATCTACTAGCTATTAATAAAATTAACATGCGAAAAACACAACCACGATCTGCTACCACTTTGTAACACTCATTCAGCTACTCAATACAATAACAGAAAATGTTAATATTAGGGATTACATAAATTTCAAGATCATTACATACCAACAGCAACCAAAGGTGTAACCACGTCACTGTAAACAAAATCTACTACCATAATGATGATTTATTGCGCGCTGGTGAACAGTGATAAAAAGAGAACAGTTATTTATTTATTGTTTTATTTACTCAGAAGTTAGCTGCTTTAAGAAATTAAGTTACACAGATTTATATATTGAAGAAAATAAAACATTGGTTCCAGTGCCAGTAGTTTTATATGAAAATTTATGTATTTGTTTATACAGTTTTAAATACAGGATTAGCACAATGAACTACATTATTTCGAAAACTATCACATTGTTTCAGAAACGATGAGTAGATATAACACAGATACCTAGCATCAATACACCGTCAATTTATGCTAGTGCTCATCCTAACATAGCATACACAAACCTGTTTGCTAGTTATATCATACTTAACAGAATCAAGATTGTATTTCTGGTATGATAGTACCAATTTTTTTCATATTTACCACATTTATTCATAAAACACTTCAGGCCAATTCTTGTATGAATCACGTGTTCTGATCATGGTTAATCCAATTCTTGTTTTCCTGTTTGCTTAAGTGAAAGTTCCGTCCCTGACGATTCCGAGAAGCCAAACTTCAATTGCCTATCTACTTTCTGACACACCTACATGCAAATGTAAAATCTTGCGCTGGCTGCACACACACACACACACACACACACACACACACGCAAATATAACTCTCTTTGACGCTCCGCACACACTCCACACACACCACATACACGTATACCTACACCCGCACACCGTACAACCTACCACACAAACACTCACATAACTATGATGCTTCGCACACATATGTGCATGCTCCGCACACACACACACAAAGATTATTTCATTAGCTAACTTTTCCTTTTTGAAGGTAGGCTAATAAGCTTGTACGTAAGGTGCCCCACTTGAAATTAAAGTGTCTCAGCATGCAGGTAACTTAGGGACAAACTCACGGACCACAATTATACGCAAATACAACTTCGCCAAATTTTTGTCATGAAAGATAGCCATGTCCTATTAGCTCATTATTTGAAGACAATTGAACACAGCATTTAAATATATATATACATACACACATATATATATAGCACTTACATGTAGTATTCATTTAATAAAAGTAAACAAACATCTCATAATTACATGAATATAAGAACTCAGTAATTCAGAATATATCACAACACAATGGCTTCTAGTGGACCTTTGCACTAGCACATCCTGCTTTCCGTTGAAATTTTCTAGTACTTATATATATATATATATATATATATATATATATATATATATATATATATATATATATATAAATGAAAGGTGACTGATTGACTGACTGACTGACTGACTGACTGACTGACATATCAAACTGCAGCCCAAACCACTGGACCTAGAATCGTGAAATTTTTTGTGGGGGTTCCCTTCAGGTCGTAGGCGAGCACTAAGAAGGG
>PNEQ01128595.1:8872-23521 GCA_003012365.1 Medauroidea extradentata
AAAAAAAAAAAAAAAAAAACCACCACACACACACACACACACCTTGCTCATGGGGAAGTTGTTTGAAATCAGTTGCAAAATTCGTACCAACTAGAAAACAGACTGGAAAACTAGTTAATTAAAACGTGGTAAAAAAAAACCTCTGTGGCCCTCTTTCATCAGTTGATGTTTATTGTTCACATTTACAGCTACCAGTCTACCAGTTGATGGTGTGGTTTCTTGAAGAAACTCTACATGATATTGTGTGAGAATGTTCTGTTTATCAGTTACATATGTAAATTAACTGTGCAATATGGATTTTCTACATCAGAATAGTTTCAGAGGGCTGGTAAAATTCACAGTCATTTGTATTCATGTGACAAATGTGTATGTGGACAGTGTTTGTTTTTGTTTTAAATTAAACACATAAAACGGACTTTGTTGTAGCCTGATTAAATCTTTTGAAAACATAGATGTAGTGAGGTTTGAGAGTATTGCTCTTAATTTGTGTTTTATTTCAGGAGAGTGATTTTGTCATGTAGAGGTTTAATGTTTGTGTATGTATCAGTTAGCAGGTAAATCTCCTCCATTTCCAAAGAGGAAAAAAAATCGTTTATCGGGACAAGACAGCGTGGATGTAGTTGTGATGGGCCTGTTGTCTGGCAACATACTGCTGTACAGTACAGCAACAGGAGAAGTGGTGTGTAACCTAGAAAACGGCCATGCTGGACCAGTGAACCATCTTACCTGGTGTAGAGGGACAAACCTCTTCTCTTGTGGTGATGATGGTCATGTTGTGGAGTGGACCGTACACAGTGCAGCTGTCAACAGGTCAGGCTACTTTCTTCACATATTATTGTAACAGACAGAAAACAATTTTACAGTAATATTTGTAATTAAATTCAACTCACTATTATATATGAGTATTTTTCATGAAACTGGCCATACATGTCACCACATCATGGGCAATACCAGTACATTTTCCTGTGTGCATTGTAGTACTCTTAGAGTTTTAATAAATTTTAGCCCACTGTTGTTCATAACTATCGTTAATGTTTATTTATTTCACTTGCAAGTCTATAATAAGTATGGTAAATAATGGTCGCCAGTCGCCACTGCTGACTATCGGACATCTATCTAGAAGTGTGAGCGGTTTGAAGTGTGTTTACAGTTGAAAATTTTTGTTGCGTATTGTATTTGCATATTCAGAAGACCAGGGAATAAAACTAAACAATGGTTGCATGGCACGCATCCAGTGACTGTACTTACGGCCACTGTTTGTGTTAAGCGAATTCCGAGTGTGTTTATTTTTAAAGTTGTTAAATCTGTTTAAAACGAGAAGTTAATATGTCATTGGTTATTCTGTGGCTGAAAATTTGAATTTTAAAACATATTGAAATATATTTGAAACAAAAATCTTTGAAGAGATTGATTTGGTTATGTCTGTTTGCTTTTCTTTTTGTGCCAATATGTTCATTTTTTCTGCTAATCGCATCTTACACTGCTCTCGGACAGGGAGCCACGAGATGCTCAAAAAGTTGTTCTCCTGACTTATTATTGGATGTGTGTAAAGTTGTTCTTTTCATACTTAAAGCTGAAATTTCTCCCTTCTCTTATTAACCTATTGACATTAAAATGGCTTAATGTCTCAAAAATTGCAGATTTGGCCATTAATTTTAATTACAAAAGCTTTAATTGACCTTTAATTTTTCAACAAAAAGAATGTCATCATACAATATTTTTATCATACAATATTTTGTCATATATTTTTTTTCAATTTATAAATATTTCCTACTTGCATGCAGTGGACAAACGATACATGGTAATTGACTAATGTAACTCGATGCTATTCTTGCGTTTCTGGGGGGCGTTGATGACAAAACTTGTGTTACCGTTTGTCCTTTTGTACTGTGAAAGTACACAGGAACAAGTCGGGCTAGTTCCAAGGAGACCCCATACCTCTCCCTAAATTACAACAAAACAAATACAGGTTGATTTCAAGCATATAATTTAGTTTTTTAAATGCAACAGCTGTACAAAACAATGACATCAACTTACTATTAAAAACAGATATTGTCCAAATATGCCCATATGGATATTACAAAACGTGAGTACCAAACATCACAGAAATTTACCATACCATGTCATTTGTCTTGGTTTCTTCGACTTCCCGGCAGCACCCTTTACCAAAATGGTAAGGAAAAAACGAGAAGTAAACACGTGAAACATAGCTCAGGAGGAGAAAACGACTTCAAAGAAAACTGACATTAACGTAACTCAAAAGCCAACTTACCAAAGACACGACAACCGTTGGAATGTCGAAAGGGCCGAGAGATAATGTGCGTTGGAGGAACGACTGGCAGATACTGTCTTACACCCGAGAGCTAGCCGGCCGGGCTTACCAACGGGAGAAGGGGAAGGTGGCAGAGTCAAGGAAGGGGCACGAGCATCACCGAAGCTGTCCGAGGATAGCCGGAGTACGCTGCGATGGGAAAGTTCAAAATTACGCCGGAGTCAAAGTTCTGACAAAGTACACACACTCTGAATCACTGGCACAGAGTTCATAGCCTCAGAAAATTTTCCGCTATGGCAATTACTAGATTCCAGATGTCTTTCCAATATGTATATGAAAAACCCTACAACAACGCCACTTCCAGTTCCACAAACAAGGTGGAAATTTGTAACACTTCATCATGAACGTCCAATGATCCAGTAACACAGTCATGCCAAAAGGCAAGGGGGGGCGTTGAGACAGGGGATCTCATCCAGGTAAAATGGGAGACGAAGCGTGCGTAACACCCCAACAAATCAATGAAATTGGAAATTCCCTTAACAGTTTTTGGGCTTGGGAAATTCACAATAGGGCTAACACGGGCAGGATCCATTACTAACCGCCTATCGGAAAACACATACCCAAGAATCTTAACCGAAGTAGAAGCCCGCGTGACCTTGGCGGGATTTACGGTAAGCTCAGGACTACGCAATTGATCCAACACCTTGCGCAAATAAACCAAATGCTCTTCAAAAGATTGACTGTACACAATAATGTCATCAATGTAATTGTAGACAAATTTAAACTTAATACAGAAAGAACATGATCAAGCACACGCGACAAAGCTTGGGTCCCGAAGCAAGTGCCCATGGGTATGCGGTTGAATCCGTATTGAGACCACTGTGTACAAAAAGCAGTATATCTGCGACAGTCGGGATGAAGCAAGCATTGGTGGAAACTTTAATTAAGGTTGATAATAGAGTAGACACTGGCCTTTCCCTGGTGCTCCAAGGCCGAATCGACGGTCGGAGCAGGAAATGGATCTAAATAAATCTTATAATTGACTTTGGTCATGTCAGTCACCAAACGGTAACCTATACTACTGTCCTTCTTAACTAAGAATGCTGGACAATCATAGTCCGACGTTGATGGAGAAATGACCCCTTCCTTTAACAACTTATCGACCACCCGACACATGATATCCAACTTGTGAAGATTATACACATAGTACGGAAGACGTACCGGCACTTCATCAGTCATGGTGAACTGATTAGGGCAAGACATCACACTTTACAATTTTGGGGGTTATCACATCGCGATACTCATCCTGTAAAACCTGGATCTCTTGTGAAAGCGAAGTATCAACAACAGCTACTCACCCACAAAGTGCCGGTGTGCGACTTAAGCTGGAAATTAATGGGCAGGAGAAGTTAGAAGCAAATTTAAACACCAATCGCCGGGCATGCACGTCAACCACTGCATGTGTACAACTCAAGAAATCTAAGCCCAAAATAACATAGGCAATTAAGTTGTCCAACACCCATAACTGACACATCCACGAAAATCAATCAATTTTCCCGTGCAACAGAAGAACGCACCGTACAACAACCTCATTAGCAACACTTGTGACACACCCTCACACCCTCTTCAAATCACGAGCACAAACAGGGATTCCAGTTCAGCAAAAAAGAAAGAAATTCATCCCGTAAACAGGAATGAGAGGCACCAATATCTACCAACGCAGCGCGCAATTAACCGTAACACTCTAATTGCACAAAACAATTGGTGCGTGTTGAAAATGAATCACGTGACCAATCCTTCATCACACGCTCATGGAGGATGCTCTTCAGTTTTCCGTGCACACGAAACGCATATGGCCTGGCTTGTTACATTTGAAACAAACTCTGATCAACAGCTGCCCTAGGCATTGAACACTGACGCGAATCATGACCATATCGCTTAAGCCAGCTACCTGCTATTGCACCCTACTCTTACTTGCTTTAGACAGGTTGGAACTCAAAAACTCAGGCACATTATTGGACAATGACACGGGAGGAACCACCACTCTGTGAAATTTGCGTTCCACCTCCAACTCGTGCTGAATATCCAACACTAATTTACTCAAATTGTCGTATGTTTCTGGAACGGGCAGCACAAACATTTTCTGATGAGCACCGGGGGCGAAATGATTGACAATCGAACAGACCAATTTCTTTTCCGATCGCAACAAATTCATGCCTCGGGCGTAACTCAAAACGCCATGAATAAACCCAGGTACAGTCTCGCCAGAGCGCTGAAATCGATCAACGTAAATTTGCTTCAAATTCGACCACACACTCGGCCAACCGGCATAAGCCAACAAATTCTCCTTAAAGTTTCCACAAGTGCCCCCACTACTAGAAACGTCCGCCAAAATTGAAGCAGCTTGCCCCGCAACACGGACAGATAAACAAGTTAAAAACATAGATTCATCCATTGAATGAAAAGTGGTTCTAATCTGGTGAACCGTGACCAAAAAACTTAACACATCTTCAGGTTGAACTACCCTTAAAACTGTCATGTCATTCAAACGTCCAATTAACACATACTGCACCGCAGTGACAGGTCTGTCAAATGCAGCTCCTGAATGTAAACGCTCAACGGATCGCAATGAATTTAGTATGTGTCGGCCCTTATGAGTAAGGCAGAGATGTTTTCACTTTCAACAAACTCCACTCCAGAATCACACAAATACTCGCACAATTCAAGGTACCCCATCTGACAATAAAAGTCATTACCATTTGCATGCATCATTCTAGCGCAAATTACACTAACCAAGAGAAACAATCAACAAATAGAAATACCACGATGACGTGACCCAATAGTCGAAACATGACTCCGCCTCGGGAAATCAACTCAACCAGCAATGTTGTGCAGGTTTTGTACTGTGAAAGTACGCAGGAACAAGTTGGGTTAATCCCGAGGAGACCCCATACCTCTCCCAAAATTACAACAAAACAAATACAGGTTGATTTCAAGCTTATAATTCTGATTTTCAATGCACAGCCGTACAAAACAATGACATTAATTTATTATTAAAAACACACATTGTCCAAATTCACCCATACGGCTATTACAAAACGTGAGTACCAAACATCACACAAACAGGGCATACCATGTTGTTCATCTCTGTCCCTTCGACTCCCCGACGGTGTCCTTTGTCAAAATGTTAAAGAAAAAAACCAGAAGTAACACGTCAATCACGGCTCAGAAGGAGCAAATGACTTCAAAGAGAGCTAACATTAACATAACTCAAAATCCAACCTACCAAAAACCATTCATCCCTATCAAGGCAAACTGGCTTCACTTCCCGGCAGGGCCTGTCCCCAGACTTTTACATGTGGAAATTGTGTCGGACGATGCCGTTAGTCGGCGGTTTTTCTCTGGGATCACCCATTTTCCTTGCCCTTTCATTCTGGTACTGCTCCTTACTCGCCTCGTGTCATCCTACACTAGTGCTAAAGACCTAGATGTTAAGTGCTGACCAAAATCTCTCGCCTTTCTTATATGCTGTCTCTTCCAGTGTGGTGGTGAGGGTTGAATTAAGAATGTTACCGCAACCGACCTGTGCTTTACAATTAGTGGAGATGAGACATACATATTTGTCATCTTAAGTTCATCTGGACCATCACCTTGTGTTTACATTTTCTTGTTTTCCTTTTGCATCTGTTTCTTTAAAAGTGGGGCTAGTTTTTGTTGATGTTTTTCCTTGAATCTTGGAAACTATATATATTTATTTTATAATTTAGCTGTAATTTTTTCGATTGTTGACATTAAGAAACTTTTGTTAAACAATAGAAGTTATATTTTACATTTAATTAATACGTATATCCCTTTGGAATGATTCCATTGCAAGAAGCAAGGATAGTAGTAATTTTGTTAGCACACTGGGTTAGAAGTACTATAGTGGGCAGTTATTTTGGCATCTCACAGTGCAGGGGTGCGGGGACAGCGGGACAAGGAAAAAAGAGGAGGTAAGGAGGCAGCACAGAGTTGTCAGCCGTGTAGAAGCTGTTACGAAAATATTGACCCTCAGAGTATACCCGAAAAGGTGAAGGTGGTAGCCTGCAGAGGCGTGGAAAGGAGATGCATAGCAGAGAGTGGGAAATAATACAAACTGTTATTCAGTGTTGTGATCAATAAATGACAAGTAAATGCTTGAACTTCTACACAGAGCAACAGCAAGAGCAGCAAAGTACACGGGTGTGAGTGAAAGAGCTGTACACTAACCACTCCAGGAAAAAACATATAAAACTGGAATGTCAACATAAAGTGTTTAATAAACTGTTACTTAGTTTATTTTGCAACTGAAAGATGAGGGTAAATGAGATGAATATTGAGAAGTGCCGGACTGCAAGGGTGGGGATCCCCCAAAAAAATAGCTGAGCTGTGACATCGTCCTATACGATCTTACAGGCATAAATCCGGAGGTCAAACACTAAGGATAGAACTCGGGTTGCCTGCCTAAGCATATGGCAAGCGCTCGACAGTCACAGTTTCTTATGTAGTTAAGAATTTCAGGGTTCTATTTTTTCAGGAGGAGTTTGTAATTTATTGTTCGAATAAGGTTAACATATTTCGCACCATTACTAAATAAAAATAAAACCTAACCATAAATTTACCTACATCTAGAATGACATTAAGAGAATCCTTTGTGTTAGTAGCTGACGTAACCTGGTTCGCAAGAACGTGTTTTGTATTTATTTATTTGTGTGTGCTACCAAATTCAATGCTAAGCAAAGACCTTTCACTGAGAGAACCCATCATTTTTTTAACTGTGTGTATTGATTTACATAATGGCTGTATTAACTTAAAGTAAAGTAATGATAGCGTAGATGATTTAAAATTTTTGTTTTCTGTTCAGTGAATATATTCTTGACACCCTTTCTCCTTCTAAGGGCAGATTAGTTAACATTTCGTCACATACGTTTTGTTAGTTCTTTTTTCGCAGTGTTGTAGATAGTTAAAAACCTGGGTTTAAAAATTGTTCAAGGGTTCGATAAATTTGTAAGTATTAAAATGTTGTTATATTTGGCCAAAAGTTGTGCTATGAAACACTGTTAACAACAAAGTTGTGAAGTACAGTAACGTTTAATTTCTAAACTGATTTTGATGTTTGAAGTTTGTTTTACAATTTTATGTTAAAAACACGCTGTTAGCATGAAAGAAAAATTATGATTAGTTCTTAATAGAGTTTGAAATAACATTTTGCCACTGTTCAAATTTAGGTTTTTTCTTCTTCTTCTATTTTTTTCTTTCCCCTCCCAAAATACAGTAGACTCCTGATTATCTGTGTGTGGATTATCCGATTTGCGGATTGTCCGCGCAAAATATTTCACTTTATTTAGTTTAAAAAAAAAGTTAATTTTTTTTTGGTTATTTATAAATACCCTGTGTGTTTTACTTGTATAATGTTCACTATCGTGTTATGCTTGCAACAGTATCTTGAAAGGCTTTAAATATTTAGGTCATTTTCCAGCAGGCGAAATAATTAGTTCTACGCATGAATAGATTAACGAAAAATGTCCGGTGCGCCGTGCATGAATGGATTGAAGAGATTTATCCTTTTATAGATAAGATATCAGTGATTTTTATATTTGTGTTTTTAGATTATTAGCACATATTCCTCAATCATAAATGGTAATAATCGAGTGTCTACTGTATTAACGTTCTGTCTTTTATTGCAGGAATTAATGTGACCATTTTTTTTTCTACTGAAATCTAAGAAAGGGTAAAAGTGGATTATCCGCGATTTGGGATCATCCGAGACATCAGCCCCTCTATTAGTGCGGATAATCGGGAGTTGACTGTACATTGAGTTTATTTTTTGAAAGAAAAATTTTTCATTCACAGTTTATACGCTGTGTTTACTATTTTTTGTGTGTACACCTCTGCGTTAAATGTATTGTCGACAATTTAATTCTAATTGAATTGTGTAAAGTACGAACACACAGAGTATAAGCTTTATAATGTAGGCATGGTGATCTTGTTAGTTAGTCTGACTTATATTCTCTGACTATTATTCTGTATTAGGATAAATATATTTTATTTTCAGGCTTGCTTAAATGCAACAACATTTCCATGAATTTTGTTTGACTGAATTGTTTTTTCGAAACCTTATGTATATTTCTGGATGGAAGTAAAAGTAGCAGTTTTATAGTTTTATCATATCCTGAAAGGTAGGCTATACACGTATTCCCCAGCACAACTGCTGCAACTCACAAATATGTTACACTTATGGTAGTGTATGACGGAACGCGCCGAATGTTTTCCGCCCTGCTAGTATCAACCTGGCAGGTGGCCTCGGATGGTAGGATATCAGTTTCTCTTCACCCTCTCCTCATGATAACAGCACTAGGGAGCTCAGACACGAACTTGGGGTGGTTCACCTCAGTTTTCAACGTCTTTTATTATTTTTAAATTTGTACCAGATATTTTTTTTTTTCTTATTGTAGACATAAATTGTGACAAAATCTTCTTCTTAGGAAATTTTTATCTCTCTCATAGCTTTTGCGTAATGAGTCATAAATGCCAAAGTTTTCTCCTTACAGTTTTATGCATGCCACTAAAACTGACATACATGCCGAAAAAATTCACAGTGCATAACAGTGTTGTAGGCTATGATTTTATGCGTATAAAAATTAATATATATATAAAATTTTGTATTTAAAAAGAATTTTTGAAATTTTTAAAATTTAATTTTAAAATTCATAAATTTTTTATTAAATACAAAACTATTTTATTTGTTGTTTTATACATGTCAATTCATAACCTACAACATTGTTATACATTGTGAATTTTTTCGGTTTGGTATGTCAGTTGGTCTTAGTGGCATGCATAAAACCGTAAAGTCTAAAATAAGAAAAAAAATATCTGGTACAAATATAAAAATAAATAAAGACGTTGAAAACTGAGGTGAACTGTGCCCTTAACTGCCTACTGTAGTACTACCGTTTTTATTTTTGAGATTTCTTACAGCTTTGAACCAATCTTACAATGGAGGTGTAGGATAATGAACTACAGTATTTTCATGGATGAACAGCGTTGTGAGCAAATTGTAATTATGATTTGCAGAAAATTATACAGCAAAGAGTTTGATACAAATTACGTAGTATAAAAGCCAGAAATCACTGTTTTCATGAAGTATGTACTGTTCTGGAAAGGAGTATTATCAGTGTATTCAGAAAGACAACATAAACGGAGACTGTAGTGGATGTAAAAATTGTAGACGACACAATGAAGATAATGCAGATGTAAAGTAACAAGTTTCCTTCAAAGACAAAAGATGTAGCTTTTCCAGAACTTGTTGGCATCTGCTGCCATTGCCATGCACATGTGCAGACCTAGAATTTATAGTATATTTCTTATTACCTACTTATGTTGCATGTGTTGGTGTGGTCATTAAACTTGGTTGTAGTATTTGTTATATTTTTCACAAGTTGACTGGGGCTAGTTTGTGTGAATGCATTTTCTAGGTTAGAATTATCTGAGAATACCCCAACTTTGAAAGTCTGTAGACAGTTATCACAACCAGAAAACTTACAATGTTGTGCAACCACTCAAATGAACTGTGGATCAAAGAAGTTTTTGTACCATACCTTTATTAATGTTCAATTTGACCGCCATGAGCAGCACGACACACATTGATGCAATATTCTTAACTCGTTCCACACTCGTGCCAGCATGTCTGGTGTAATGGTGTGGATGTCATCCAGAAGCCTTGGAGTAGTGGTGAGGGGGGAGGGTACTGCCAGTAGTTTAATTTGTGCGCCATTAGAGGACACTGAGAGTTTCCTTCGTTGTACTATGAGCAAGTGTGAAGTGTTAGTCCGCAACACAATGGCGACAGAACTACAGAAGGCGTTCTGTGTCATTAGCTTTGCAAAATGTGAATCTGTGACAACTGTTCAATGCGAATTCCGTCGCAAATATGAATGTCGTCCTTATGATAGGTGGTATCCTATGGTTGTTTCGTAACAAAGGTTGCCTGTGCAAAGGCAAGAGTTTCTGGTGGCAGCGTTTGTCAGACGAAAATGTGCAACAGATTTAGCAAGTGTTCACGCACAGTCCACGAAAATAAACTTGAGGAGCTAGCCGGGAAATGAGACTCCCTCAGTTGACTGTGTGGAGAGTGTTGCAGAAGCAATTGTACAAACCATACAGGTTACAGCTTCTGCAGGCTCTTACTTAACAAAGAACTGAGATGTGATTTCTGCGCAAACATTCTGGTCCGGAATGAGGTTGGTGATGCGTTCATCTGGAAACTGGTGTTTAGTGATTAAGCGATATACCACGTTAACTGTAACGTCGACCGGCATAGCGTGAAATTACGGGGCCAGGAGAATCCACATGAAACCACCGAACACGAGCGTGCGTCACCCAGATTGAACGTGTTTTGTGCTGTATCGAAAGACACTGTTTCCCCCCCTCCCCTTCTCCCCCCTCCCCCAAGAATCTGCTGTTACTGGACATGCTTATCAAATGGAAATTTTCTCAGCTAGTAGAGGCAGTGGGGGACTTAATTTTCCAGCAGGATGGTGCGCCACCCCATTGGCACCTA
The DNA here is from genome assembly GCA_003012365.1 of Medauroidea extradentata. Classification (NCBI taxonomy): domain Eukaryota; kingdom Metazoa; phylum Arthropoda; class Insecta; order Phasmatodea; family Phasmatidae; genus Medauroidea; species Medauroidea extradentata. Next base: position 19,723 of record PNEQ01128595.1, read on the forward strand.
TCTGTACTCGACTACCTGAACAAAACGTTGCCACAACGCTGGATTGGTCGCAGAGCAGATGGTGACCTGCCACCTCTTCACTGGTCCCCAAGGAGCCCAAATCTCACCGCATGTGATTTTTTAATGTGGGTGTACGTAAAGGATCTTGTGTTCGTTCCACTGTTGTCGACTAACATTGCCAAACTGAAAACAAGAATTACGAACGCCATCCACGCCATTTCATTGGACATGAGTGTGGAATGAGTTAGAGTATCGCATCAATGTGATTCGTGCTGCTCAAGGTGGTTACGTGGAACATTTATAAAGGTATGGTACATAAACTTTATTGTTCCACTGTTCTTTTGAGTGGTCACACAACATTGTAAGCTGTTTGGTTGTGACTATACAGATCTTCAAAGTTGGGGTATTCTTTTTTAGCCAGTCTGTATAAACGACAAGCAGTACTTCCATGTGCTACTTGGATCTTTAACCCCTTAAGATATTTTCCCAAGTTATCTCGGGCTGTACATCAGCAAGAAAAAGGAAATAAAAAAAATTAATTTTTTTTTTTTTTTGCTTTTGAGACAATTTTTACTGCCTAAAACATATATTTATGTTTAATTTGTATAAAAACTTGTAATATTTTTAGCAAATACAGTAAGAAGAAAACCTGACACTGAAGGGGTTAATGTACAGCACTGTGGCTTTTCCATTGTTAGTCTTTTGCATATGGTACGAAGGACCTTTCATTGGGTATATTCTACCATTATCGACATTGTGAGTTTTTTTATTTGGAATTGCTACACCAGATATTACTTTGTGAAAAATTTTGGTGTCAGGTACGTAGTTTGTTGTGCGGTGTGTGTTCTAATGTGGAGATTACACCATTGTCCAGAGCCCTTGCCTCCATCTTAATTTGTTATGCAGTAGAATACAGCTGGGTGTATAATAATGGTAGTTTATATTTTGCCTTGGCAGTAAATTTGTCTAGCAACAAATTGGTCATACATCTCTGGACTGAGACTGTAAGTTCAAATGCTTATACATAGCTTAAGTAATGTATACAAGAATTTATAAATGTGATCTTTCTCAATCATGAAAGGTTGTTTGAACAACCGTTGAGATGTAGAGTGAAATATACTAACTTGGTTGATGTCTGATATTTTATTTCAGCAAGTGGAAAGCAGATAATGGTAAAGTTACGTGTATCCTGGTGCTGCCTGGAGGAGAGTCTTTACTGTCGGCCAGCCAGACCATCAAGTGGTGGGACCTGACCACCAAACAGATATTGTGTACATTTACTGGCCATTTGTCATATGTTCTGTCACTGACCCTGGTCTCGTCGCCTGGTTGTACTGATGTGAGCAGCATGTACATTCTCAGTGGTAGCAGGAACGAACGTTACATCAGTGCATGGTTAGTCTACTTGTAGTACTATAAAGTGCTTAGCAGCTACGTTAGTAAGGAGTGGCTTCATGTTAAAGGCTATGATTAACAATCTAAGCCTCAAAGATTGCAGTACAGTATTACAATGTTATGAATTAAATTTAACTTGTTTCATTGTGGGGTTTGATGTTTGTCTCATTTCTAGCTCTTGAAGATGTTTTAAAATAATTACAGTAAACCCTTGTTTTACCGGACAATTTGGGAGTAGTTGTGGTCCAGTAAATCAGGTGTCCGGTAAATTGCAATGTACCAAAATTAGCATACGAAAATAGACAAGCTGATATATTTATAGCAGTGTGGTGGCACGTAGTAATGCAACGTGTTTGTTGTGATCAAATTGCTGGAAGTGGGCGAGGGGGAAGGTTTCTGCTGACTGGCGGGAGTAGAAAGATAAGCACCGTTGCGTGCTAACATGTGACACGTGAACTTGAGCCAGTGCTTTGTATTTCACAGTAAAGTGTTTATTTACTAAATATATATAAAAAAATTTCCATCTACACTACCGCTGTTTGCATCGCGACACAATACCGTATACTGTGTCTGTGAGATAATCTAGCCACCATCCTTGAGAATTTCTGAAGGGCAAGGGATGGGAATGCTGAGCGTGAGAAAGGCATGTGTTGCAATAGTTTGTCCACAGCAGATTTAATCTCTCTAACCTCGTACATTTACACCACACGAGCGTTGTTGAACATACACTGCCTCATCGTGTGAAGATGTGGTTGCAAGTTTTACACGTTTCCTGGGTACAATAGTGCCAATTTTTTTGTTCAACATCATATTTCGACACATAACTCTTTAACTAGTTTTTTGCTTTACGAATGTCCGACTCAGTTTGTTTCTTGAAACCATAATCATCACACAACTTTGCTACTGAAACACCGGCTTGATGTCAAAGTTACCCTATTTCTTTTCTGTCCTTTTGCAGACGCCATTTCATTTTAAAAACCGCATAATCTGTATCACGCACGTACACCAACTGCGTAAAAAGTTCAAGTTGACCCGACAGGCGGTCTTGTCCGGACAAAACACAGATGAGCGACAAGCTCTGCTTACCGTCTTACGCGGCTATCAGTGCGTGCGTCTGATGTCACTCACCAAAGCACAATAACCAGTTAGGTCTTGCGCTGTTGATCTTGCAGTTCCGTAAAAAATTCAGGTAGACAATCATTCTTGCTCGGACACGGCATGTACACCGATGAGCGATCAAAAGTAGCTCTGTCTACCGTCTTACATGGCTATCCATGCGCACATCTGATGTCACTCACCAAAGCACTATAACTAGGTAGGTCTTGTGTTGCATGTGACAAGTAGACCTGACGGTGGAAAAATTTTGTATCGCCAGATTTTGTCTGTTAAATACGAAGTCCACTGAATGGAGGTCCGATAAAACAAGTTTTTACTGTATTACATTATATTTTGTTTCTGTATATTTTTTCGTTATGTGCTGTTTATTATAATATTTTTGTAACTATTTGGGTTTTAATGACGACTGTATAATCATTTGGATGTTTAGCCTCACCTGGGTAGTAATATTTAAATGCAGTAATGTTTTTTTTAAACTCTCAATTTGTTTGTTGGCTTATATGCTTTGTGAGTATGCGTGTTCTGAGAACTGCATTCTCTATGCACCGAGGTTATTGACACCTCTTTCGACTGCACTTCCAGTTTTAATTGTTGTGTAATTCATTTGAATCACCATTTTTCTTGTATCATCTCCCATACAGTCCATACCATGGTCTTAGAATTACATGTCTGGGCCACGGTTGTAGAAGTACAGGTCTGGACACTCGCCTTTCTACCAATGTATGTATTTCGCTTGATCTACTGGTTGTTTGGCTGCAGTTAACCAAGTTACCAAGTGTGTTTGCATCTTTGGCGCTGCAGTCAGGACGGTTCGTCTCAAACTCCGTCCACTTTTTTGCATTGTTTACGTTATAAAGTAAATAAAGATTGCTGGAGCCTTTTCTTAAATTTGTGAGCAAAGAAAGTATTGCATAAATTAATAAAAAATATGTTTTGATAAATTGTTTGTCTTAGTGGGAGAGAAGTGGGCAGAGTTTGAGCCTGACCTCCCCACTGAATCCAAACAACAGGGGGGTCAAGTTTTCAGGCAAGTGTCCAGACCTGGTCTTCTACGGCCGTGGTATGGACTCTTAGTAAATTTACCAATGCTATTGAGTTACCCCTTTATGACTGAAAGCACCACTTGTAATGAAGTGTTGCTTCAACAATGCAATATAGTGTCGTACTAGCAGTACTCCTAGCAGCTCCGATGTGAGCTTGCTCTGTGTAGATCCATTTGTGCAATGTTTAAACAATGCCAGAGAGTCAGTGGCTCCAATTAGTCATATGAGGTTCAGTTTTAAACTCC
>PNEQ01128595.1:23621-45402 GCA_003012365.1 Medauroidea extradentata
CCCCCCCCCCCCCCCCGGCTCGTCACTGTGCACAAGTGTGCTGCGGTAAGCACAGCAACCAGCCACCTTCAATAATTCTAATTCTCGTTCTTTCGATTCTGGTGTTCTCGGGGCTGATACTGACGATGACAAGCTGGCAAGCGGCAGACCTGGCGGCTTCAAAAATAGTGCGGTCATCGTTTTGAGTAAACTTTTGCATTAGTGTTCAATATGCCTTTTGTGCCACTTAACGCTTTTCGATGTAAAATAAACTGTGGAAAATTGGTAGAAAAGTTTCAGCAATCTGGAGCCGCATCTATAATTAATATTTCACTTAGGCCGGGTCTATGCAATCACGCTAGAAGCAAATATTTGGATGCACAGCTGATAGGTTAGCATTAAAAAAATATTTATGAAATTGCAAGAGTAGGTAAAAATAATTTTTGTTTTCTTTTCATATTGTGTTTTCGCCTTCTGCATTGACAGATTATATACAGAAAATACAGTAACAAGTTGCAATTGCATTTAAAAGGTTTCAATTTCGTAATTTAGTTACAAATTTGTGTTTTATTTGAATGTTCCTTATTTACTGATTTTGTTAGTATTGAGATGGGTTACTCTAAGGTTACTGCCTATAAATAACAAACACAGGCTGTCCAGAAATGGCAGTATATTAAGTACATCACACGAAACCTGGTCTGAATTAGAAATGTAAATGTTTGTGGATAAAGGTTGCAGTGGTGTAACCTGGGGGGTTCGGGAGGGAGGGAGTGGGTTAGAAGTTCATAACAAAATTGATATTATTTTTACCAGTAGAATGTTCAATGAACAACAGTATTTTACATCTAGAAATCCAAATATTCCCAGATGGAGAACCTCTGGATTCCCTTTTTAGGAAGTGGTTGGTGTTGCTTCGTAATATTACCAAATAACTACGTACCCTTCCCATACATAAATCCTAGTTACGCCATTGAGAAGTTTATACAATGACAATTTACATGCAAAATGTGGCAACATATCACGAAGTAACTCACCTTTAGGGGTACACAGGTACCTTATTTTCACTGTTCTATCTTATTATGGGCACAGGTTCAAATCCCAAACAGTCCAGACATGATTTTACATTTATTCAGTGTAACATACTGTACATAAAATAATATCTGGAGGCGGGTGGCACAAGAGGGTACTATCTATGTGCATTGTATGTGTAAAACGTTTTACAACATTTAGCCACTGACATTTTCATCTTTTATTTTAGCACAGTATTCTCGCTTGTGGTAGGCATATTATATAGGGGTTTTTGGATACCTTGTATATGTGGCTGTAAATGTACCAAAAATTCTTCAATAAATTTTTTTGAACATGCAAAAATTCTAGAAAATTTTAATTCTGTCTTTCCTGAGATCAGCATACAAGTGATGAAAATCACTGAAAAAGTATTGCTTTAAAATTATATCATGAAGCCAACACCGTCATATCCTCATCTGATGAGCTACTCACGATTGTACGACAATGTACTGTAGTACGTACTGACCGACCATGACGCCGTGTAGCAAGGTTGTTGTGAGGGGCGAGTGGGAAGGGGGCTACACTGTCTTGCGCTCGCACTTACTTGCTACGTTTCCATGTTGTTTAGAACTCTATTTCAAAATGCTTACTGTTTTGAAAACACTCATGGAAATTGGATTCAACTCAATTTGAGTCACAAGGTCGTTATACCAAAATTTTGTTATTGTATCAGATTTAGTCTGGCTTAAAATGCCATGGAAATGACTGTCGTATTGAAAAAAATCAAAAGTAAACAGACACATACTTGGCAGTTGTTCCAGCCTTCAGGTTTCCTGTTGACAGTTGCATATTTGTTATTGTAAATTTTAATGCAGAGCATTAGCAGAAGTGTTGGTTTTATTAGAATTCATTAGAAAATGAGTACTGTTCAAATAAACCATATTTTGCTCGCATAATTACTGGAAGAAAATCTCTTTCTTTATGACATGAGGATATTTTTTACTCCCATTTTTCTAGCAAATGAAAGACAAACAAAATTTATCATATGGTCATGAATAAAAATTTTCTTGTATCCATTTAATTTACTTGAGCAATTTACTTTACATGTGTAGCAGAAAGAAAAATAAACTTAAAATTGTGTGTATTTATTTATTTCATGTCAGCCAACATAATTTTGAGTTGTATCAACATTATCACACGCAAATTTGTCCAGCGAACTGAAATCAATATCTATTAAAACAGAAAGAATTGTGCACAAGTACTCACAGGATGGTACTAGCAGATAGAAACACACACACATAGGACGAACGCATTTCTCTGCGGCCGCGCGGTCACAACGTTTCGCAGACTACATCTGCTTCATCAGGTGAGTGGAGGCACACTGAAGTCTATTGTCCAGCGGTGGTTGGTAATCAGTACACTTAGCGGCCAGAGGGCAAACTTAGGTGTGACGGGAAGTCCGAAAGGTGGGTTTGTTATCTGAGGTTAAGGCCAGATGGTCTTCTGGATTTTGCGATGTATTGATGTGCCAGTTTCCTGTGTCTTAATTCTGCTTAGTTTTTCAACTGTGGTAGGGCCCTCACCACTCTGGTTGTATAACAGGAATCAAAGTTGGAGTTATGAAGTGCTGTATGTGCAGCAATTGGCTTCTCATGTGGATCAACCTCCGCTCCAGCTATGGCTTTTTTGGTGTCAGCTCTGTGGCCATTCATCCTCTGTCTGAGAGTGTTGGTGGTTAGGCCGATATACTCGGTATTGCAGTGAGTGCACTGTAGCTGGTAGCACTAACTGCAATGCAGAGTATATCGACCTAACCACCAACACACTCAAAAAAAGGTTCTCCGTGTCCTAAAAAAAACACTACTCGGCTTCCTAAATCGCACACTACTGAAAACTCAAGCATAAGTCTCCAGCAGACACTCAAAACATGTCAACAGTTAAATATATGGTTCTAATAAAATCCAAAATGTGTTGTGATCTTCGTTTGTTATTTTTAGATCTCAGACAAGTATGTAATTTGTTTTAATACTGGCTGCACATTAATCTTCGAGGGTTAGGGCTTCACATTAATCTTACGAGGGTTAGGTGGCTTTTTAATGGAAAATTATTTCATATTGCAATAATTAATAGCCTACTCTACAGATACTAAGGTAATATAATCATTCAAGATTATTTATCGTATATTTTCCGAAGTTTGCTCAAGGTGGTTGTAACATTGAAGGGCATTATCGAAAATAAAGAAACATGTATGGGTAACTTATATAGTAATTGTTACTTTTTTAATCTACTTGACACTAAATAATAGTAGCTGATTTGGTTACAACAAACTGAAGTTGTAAAAGCATATGACAGTGCAAGCAAAAATCTTTAAACTTAAAAATAAAATAGAATAATTCATACAAGCATTATTACAATTATTTTTCTTGTTGCCTTGAATTTGGTTCTGTGCTATCAGATCATTAAGGGCCAGTTGTATCAACGCTGGTTAGCGCTTGGAATAAATTAGTCTCTAAATAGTTGTATGAACTCATGTTATCGCTACCCAGAGAGTTTATTCTGCGGTTACCTAGCCTGCTGTGGAAGAGCCCGTTAAATACTTAACAGGAGAATAGTGGCGAGCGCGAAATGATTTCCAAGATTGCAATGGCAGTTGGAAAAATTCTGTGACTTGTTTAAGTTCATACAAATATGATACTTTGTGTGAAGTCATATTAATTTGAGATATTATAGCTTCAAACTATAAGTGAGTGCCAGTGTATGGATTGGGTTGAAGGGAAAGAAAATAAACTGTATAGGAGATTCTGTGCTTCGAAAAACATGTGTCTATAACCAAGCATATTCATGTACAGTATCTAATCTGATTATTACAAATGTGTGCTTTTCATATCCATAGATACTTCCAAATTTGTTTTGATTGCAATCTTAATTTTAGTCACTTTTGCAATTTTGTCAGTGATTTGTGAATCAAATTGCGATACCTACATTATTTCTAAACAATTCAGTACTAATGTGTTGCACATATCATTCATACAAGGACTCTACAGTAAATGCAAGAGTTCACTTGGTAGGTTAGATTGGTGTAGACAGCAAACATGTAATGTGAATATATTTGAAACAGTCTCATGAAAGACTATAAACTAAAAGTTAAATCCTCCAATCTTATGTAATAAATAGAATCCCAACAAAATGTCCTTTATCTAAGTACGTGTTCAATTAAAACGCTTCATTTTTATAATTTTGTCGCATATTTTGACAGTAATTTTAATTTTAAGTGTAGTAAACATGGTACTTATGTTGTAATAACTTCAATATAGTCTAATACAAAAAGAACATGTTATAAAACTTTATTATTTCACATATCACTTAAAACTTTAATTTATCATATGTGCTTTGTAAATGATATGAGAAAAAAAATAATATAAACATTGCACACTTGCCAACATAGAGTTTCCAGCTAAAAAGACAATAAGAATCTTACAAAAAAGTAGGAACTTTGGTTTCAGTTTAAGTTACATTATGAAAAATTACTACATAGTACATAAAAATCTGATAGAATAACAAGCTTTATCTTGAATTATTTTAAGATCATTATCAAACCTAAAACCGACGTTACAATTTAAACAAAGTAAAACAATTTCCCATACTGGTGTACAGACATTAGGTCTGTGCTCTGTTCAGTAGTCTGGTGTTCCCGAACTAAAACTTTATTTTAAAAATCAAAACTCTTACAGCTTACCTTAACGTTACTAAATTATGAACCGACTGTAACTGAACTAAATGGCTGACATACTGACTTTGACGCTAAGTAGAAGAGCTCTCTGTAGACGACCCGCTGGAATGGTCTAACCCCGACAATGATCAAGAAGACAATGACCGCACAACTTGGTGATCGATGCCTTAAAACAGCACCGACCCTCCTATGACATGGGGTGACCTGTCAGCGAAATTCACCCATGGTTGGCATACCACCAGCGTGTTCATCCCGGAAACATCCCAATTTAGTAACCAGAGTTAAGCCAAGCTCCTTCAAAACTACAACCTATCACGACAACGGGTCTGCTGCCCCAGCTGCATGTCACAACAATCCGTCACCAGTGGCCCACTTCTGATGAAGCTCTATTAAAACAGACGACTCCCACTTCCTTGTTCTCTAAATTAACTAATGTTCGGCACAACTGCGCCGGCGATAATTAAACTAAAACATTTAGTGCAGTGACAGTTATGTAGGCGTACAATAAGAACAAATTCCGTTAAAATAAATGGTAAGCAACATTAAAAAAAATTTTTTTTCTGTAGTTCTTTGGATGGGTTACCTTTTTCTTACTTAGCAACAGTTTTTTTGTAGTCATGCCAAGCCAAACTGCTGGGTTGTCGTTGTCATTGGCATTTACCGGCAGGGTTTTTTAATCCTCACGTTGCAATGTATTAAATATGTGCACAGAATATTAAAATAACACATTTTAAGAATCAGGAATACACTAAAAACCACGGTTCATGCTCGCAACATGGTTATCCTTTGTTTAGGTTGCCTGTACAGGTTGACTGACAATGGTGTGGTGGTTTGTAAAATAGTTTTAGAAGTGACGTGATTTTAATAGAATGAATCAGTTAACTGACTAAAGCTGGATACTGAGCCGTGTTATTATAGTACAGTTGCTCCAAAATGTTTATTTTTCACGTACAGTACACTACACACTATTTTCAGCGTCTGTGATAGAAGTTAACAAATTGGTTGTTCAGGGCTGCCACTATTGTTTCATCAGGTGTTATAATCATGTCCGGTTGTTTTAAATAGTATGTTATTCTGGCTTGTGTTACATAGCTCTCAAAATATGTTTTATTATTATATGGGATGACAGTACATAGATGGTGCATGCAGCAGGCCTTCCCCTTAAAGATGGGACCCATGGGAAATATCTTGACATCCTAATTTTAGTTCCCTCTGGAAGAGTCAAATAGTTCAGGAGTTAAATATTTGTAAGTTGGCCTCGTTATGAAGAGGCATTTTTGTAGTTAATTAGCCTAGTTTCTTAGTGGAATAATAGCCATCTCCGATGCTGCTGTCCCTAAGATGTTTATTTTAATGAACTGCACCCACATAATTGGTGTAATTAGCACCTTATATAGTTCAACAGCCCTATAATTATTTAATAAATGTACCTGCCTTTGTAATGTTGAGATGTTCACAAATAATTTTTATTTTATAAGTAATATTTTAATAGACATACTGGACAGCCATCTTATTAAGTTTAGTGGTACATGAAGTGGAATCCCATGTACTCTTACCACAACTTCCTGAGAATTAGTATGGTACAAATCTTTATGTACAATAGGTGTCATAATTAGCAAATTATAGATTAAAAGATTAGCGAAGCCAGTTAATATAAATGTTTGCAATAGTAAGAGAATCCAGCTATTTTGAGGAGGTAGTAGATTAATTATTTGAGACCATTTTTTGTGCTGTTCAAAATTACAATTTTTTGAATGTATTATTAAATTTCCAGATACATCTGATACGTTTGGCATTCTGTTTGAACTTTCTCACTGAAAGAAGGCATACATGCTTGGAATCTGTTCTTAGCGAGGAGGTTCATAATTTCATATCTTAATTTATTGACTACTAATTTTTTGTGTACTGTATTTGTTATTATGTTTACTTGTGGCCAAAAACATAACGTGATAGTGTGAAGACCTAACCATGACAGACATAGTTTTCATAATTCGTTCATTCTGCTTATTTATAACGTACGTTGAAATAAATAGTTATTATTAGGTTATCTAAAGTGTGGTTTGTATGTGTTTAGTTTACATGTCGTAGTGTGAGCAAATTGAAACACACACACAAAGAAAATTATCGTGAAATTTGAGCATATTTGCACGGTTTGTGTGGCTCGCGTAGTCATTATTTTCACACATGATAAATTTCATTTGCACACTTATCTACATTGAAAAAATTCCTGGTAATCTAGGGAAAGTTAGACAAGACTACACCCAAACAAAAGAGAACTTCAAAAAAAATATTTTTTTGGGCGTTGCATTTCATCTGTTGGCTGTTTAATATTTCCATTAGACAGCATTTACACAAAGCACTAGAAAACTGTGTAATCCCTTGTCTTATCCAGGGCTTTGTTGCCTAATTATTGTTAGAGAAATTTTACAAATTACACATTACAGGTACATAATAGTAATTTTTGTTGCATAATGAAAAATATCTAATATTAGTAGATTTGTACTGAATTTCACAAGATACAAGAAACTTCATTTCATATTATGACCTTCTCTCTGTGATCGTTCGGCTGGTTATAAGGTTGTTGATAATGCCGCAGAATAAATAATGCTACTATTTTATTCTGTGAAGGTCTGTCACCGTACGAAAATCAGCTACACTTCCACCCAGACACAGTGTTATATATGTAAGGTATTTAGGAGATCGAACACCACCCTTTTTTGTTGCATTCTATAACCTCAATTAATTTTCTGAATCAATAATCATCTTTTATTTGGCCTCATTTGGAATATTTTATTACAATCTGCATCATTTACATAATCAAAATTCACACTTAACCTGTACAATTTCCTCTTATTTATGTACACTGCCCTTTGTTCATACTGCACTCCAATGAAAAAATAAAAAATTTTTAGGGCAGATCTTAAAATGGAGGACTGGATGGAAATTAAAAAAAAATGTGTCCTTCCAATTTAAACTCTCAGTTTATTAGGTATTTTCCATACTACATTCTGTTGAATGTATGATGCTAATTTTAAAAAAAAATATGAACTCAAAGAATACTGATAAAAACAAGTGGCTAACAAAGGGTATAATAATATCTTATAAAAAGAAAAGGGAACTGTATATGCAGTGTAAAAATTTAAATGATAACAGTACTTAAACTTACTATAAACAATACTGTAATATTCTTAATAAGGTAATTATAAAAGCTATACAAATATACTTTCAAAACATAATAACACAGTCAGAAAATAAAGTAAAATCCTCTCGGAAGATAATAAAAAGTCATTCTGGCAAATCTGCTTTACCAAAACATCTACTATTTCCATTGAAATAAATAATGAATTAATACATGAACCAAGGGCGGTAGCCAATGCCTTCAATCATTATTATGTGGAAATTGTTGACTCAATTATCAACCAACCTAGTAATAAAAAACATAATGATGTGATGGCATTACTTAGGTAGTCTTTTCCTATGTAAAATAATAGTTTCGAATTGAAACCGACCACACCAAAAGAAACTTGTGAAATACACCTAGTAAATTCTTTTCAGTGCGAAACATCTTCTGGATACGATGAAATCTCTAATGTAATTTTAAAGAAATGCATTGAAATAATTAGTAAACCACTTCGCCATATCTTTAATTCGTCCTTCAATTCTGGCATTTTCCTGGAGAGACTGAAATTTATTATAGTTAAACCACTTTACAAAAAGGATAATAAAAACATGTTGTGCAACTGTAGACCAATATCTTTGAGTCCTACATTTGCTAAAATTTTTGAAAAAATAATGTTTAATAGATTATCTCAATGTTTTGATCAAAATAATTATTTTGCTTAGTCACAATATGGTTTCAGGAAGGGTAAATCTATAGACGATGCCACTTACAGTTTAACGACAAGTATTTTAAATCTGTTAGAAAAAAAAAAAGAACATGTAGTTGGAACTTTTTGCGACCTGTCGAAGGCATTCAATTGTGTTGATCACAAAGTTCTTTTAAATAAACTACAGTATTATGGTATTAATGGCATAGCTCTTCAGTGGTTCACTTCTTACTTAACACAAAGATATTAGCAGGTAGTAATAACGGGTCCAGACACTTCTGAAGCCTGCTCCAATAGGGACTTGATCAAATATGGAGTCCCACAAGGATCCATCCTTGGTCCCCTGCTGTTTCTAATAGACATGAATGACCTGTCTACATGTGTTTCTGAAGAAGCAAATGTGACACTTTATGCTGATGATACTAGCATTCTTTGCCATACTAAAAATATTTCAATGTTGTCTAATATAACTAATTTGGCACTTTCAAAATTAAAAAATTGGTTCGATGGAAACAAACTTGTTCTAAACTTCGATAAAACCACTTATATTAACTTCCAAGCTACAAGTTGTTCTGATAATTCAATCCAAATTTTGTATGACGATAATACTATTAAAGTATGTAATACAACAACATTTTTGGGTTTACATTTAGACAGTTGTTCAAGTGGAAATAATCATGTGAAGAATATCGAGCCGAAGTTCAATGCGGCCTACTTTGCTTTACGAAACATAGCCCCTTTAATAACATTTGCTGCTCTTAAACGGGTGTATTAGTCTTATTTCCATTCAGTAATGTCATTTGTAGTATTTTTTTGGGGATCTTCATCAAAAAGAAAACAAATTTTTAGAATTCAAAAAAGAGCCGTTAGGGTATTGAGGGAAAAAAAGATTGATACATGTCGACCATTATTTAAGAAACTAAATACTCTCACATTTCATTTACAGTATATATATTCTTTAATAATTTTGTTGTTAAAAACCCTAGTTCCTTTAACCGCAAAATAGATACATTAACATTATCCATCCAATAGGCTTACACTGTTTCAGAAAGAAGCACATTTCTCAGGTATTAGGATGTTTAATAAACTTCCTAATGATATTAAACAACTTAGTAACAATGACACATTAAAAAAAAAGTTAAGGGATTTCTTTTGCTACGCACTTTCTATTCAATCAAAGAGTATTTAAATGCATGAGTAATGCATACAGTCTTGCATTTATTTGATGTATTTATGACTTTGCTTCCCCTAGTGTATTTGCCCTACATATACCAAAATACAGTTAGGTTTGTTGGTGTATGTGGGATAAATACATCTGTGGGTTAATCTAGTTTTGGTTTGTCACTTTTATTTCTTGAATTGTTTACTGGCATACCAACTAAGTGATATATACTTATATTGCCATAATACCTCCTATTTGTTATATTTTGTGTTCACTTGGCCGAATTGTAATATGATTGTCTGTTTTTGGAAAACTGATTTCTTTCAAGTGGTAGTATATGTGACATCTATGTATTAACCCAAGATATTTGCATTTAACTATAGTTAATCGGTACTGGATAGTTGTTCAACTGTCTTAAGTGTTTGTATTGTATTGTAGATTTGTATTCGTTAATGACAAACTCTATACTCCAGTTTGCTCACTATCTGAGTCCGTTGGGTGATATAGATAAATAAATAAATGTCACTATCATCACTGGATGAAACTAGCCACCATTGCATGGTAACATAATTCTAAACAACCTCATTTGTGAAGTGAAACTATAAGTAAGCAGACATTTACAGAAAATATACTAATATTCTCTAGTACTTTTTACTGACTTGTAGAAAATTAGTCAATTATGCAACATATACTTGTAAATTTGACAAATATATTCTGTTTAACAGCTTGTAACTTTTAATTTGTTTCTGTGTATCACAATTGTACAAGTTACAAGTACCATCACTTATATTATTAACTTGTACATACATAATTCATAATGCAACAGGGCCTTGGTTTTTTTAAGTAGCTGTAGCTATGACACTAGTTTTGGAGATGGTCAGGGTCTCACAATCACACGTCCTACACTTAACAATTGCAGTATTCCTGAATATTCCGTTATGTCATTTTAAACTAAAAATGACCTAAGTTTAGTTAATATTTTGTTTGACAAGGTGATTTGTTTTAACTTTTTACTTCTCCCATGTGTTAATATAATTTTTTTGTATTTTAATTTGAATTTGAATTTATTGGCAGGTCTTTAAACAAGAGGAAAGACTGTGTGGCAACGTTTGCAGCAGCAGATGCTGTAAGGAGTATTTCTGTTACATATGGAGAAACAGAGCAGTTAAACATAATGGCTGCTGTCACCCACACAGGCGTACTGAATGTTTTCAGGCATCAGCTAAATGGGTAAGAAACCTGTTACCTTTCTCGTACTGCTTCAACAGTGGCAAACCTTGGTTTCTTTATTATGTATAAGATCTTCAACACCCCTGTTATTTTCCTATCTATGTACACAGATTGTATAATTAGGGCAGATACCAAACAAGCCATAGCCAGTTTCAGTTCAAACATTCAGGACAAACCAGTGGATGCCCATCAGCTTCCCACAAACTCACCTTCGACTCCTGTTTCAACATCAGAGTGGTGAGGGCACTACCCCCCTCTAATAGCAATAATAATGCAGAACTGAGACGCTGGGAACTGGCCCACCAATATGTCACCAAATCCAGACAACCTCCGGGCCTAAACATCAGATAATCTACTTTTCACTTTCAAACTTCCCGCCACTCTAGTTCGCCCTCTGGCCGCTAGGTGTACTGGTTACAACCTTCATCAAGTCAGCCATACTGCTGTATACTACCGCTCACCGCCCGATGAAGCTTGCTTAGCCAGCGAAACGTCGCGACCGCGCAAAATGTGTGTTGTCCTTAAGTGTGTTATATGTTCCTCTACATGCAGTACAGCTTTGTAAGTACTTGTACACTCCTATCTACTTTTTATAGTAATTAGTAGCCTAGAGGCCTTTTCCCACCTTTACATATTTTCATAGTAATGAGATAACTGATTTCATGTTTGCAAGTAAAATTTGTTTATTACAGTCAGAAGTATCTGGTGCCTAAGTAAGAAGTTGTATTTTGCTGCAAATTGTAGGCATTCTGATACTCGATCATAGTGTAGTGTAGCATGCAGTCATGCCTTGTTTTACGGTCAGATGTTGTGTAGTATTGTAACGTTAATCGCAACCATATTATAACTTTAGTTATTAATAATGGTGATTGGTGGTTGGTTGGGCCACTACCCTGGATAAATGGCCAACTCACGACCAGCTCTCAACTATAACTTATCTTCATTATCTTTCTAGCAAAACCCTTAGGCAGGGGTTTTACAGATAAGCTAACAACCCAAACAAACCTAAATGAACTATCCTAAATTAACAACATTCTTCAGCTGCCATAGCCATTGTCAACTAACAAATCACGATTGACTCTAACAACTCTACAGATGTTAAGGCAATAAAATTATTCAAGATTTTAGATTATATATCATACATTTTCCTAAGTATGCTGTAATATTTAAGTGCGATACCAAAAATAAACTTGTATGGGTAACTTATGTTAGTAATTGTTACTTCTGGTTGTGTTATTTCTTATTTCTATTTGACATGTAAAATATTTAAATAATAGTAGCTTATTTAGTTAAAACAAACTGAAGTTGCAAAAGCATGTGAAAGTGCAAGCAATCATTTTTAAACTAAAATAAAAAAATAATAATACATGCAAGCATTCCTACAATTATTTTTTTGTTGCCTTAAATTTGGCTCTGCACTATCAGATCATAAAGCAATATATTTTTAGTTTAAAGTAGTAGACTATTCAAAAAACTTAACCTTTTATGGTATGGCCTACCTTCGAAATTAGAACAAATTTAATATCTGTGTTATTATCATGGTCGTACCACTCACAAGACTTAAAAAAAAACTTGTAAACGTGTTTCTTGTATACTACATAGCAAAAATTTGCGCTCTCAACCTAAATTAAAATAATATACTAACATAAAGCATAAGTAATGATGAACAAACATGGGTAGACCTAATTGCCCAGATCAGCTTTAAATCATTTTGGTAATACATATTATTAAACAATTAAATTTGTAAACAGAATGTTGAAGTACTCACAGGCTGGTACTTCTTGACAGAAACACACGAAGAATGAGATGAACACAAAGTCGCGTGGTTGCACGATGTTTCGCAGACCTAAGTCGGCTGCTTCAGGCGAGAAGTTCAGGCGAATTCAGTGAAATGTCTTGCAACCGCGTACTCCAGCGACTTTGTGTTTGTCTCTTTTATCGTGTGTTTCTGCCAAGAAATACAAACCTGTGAGTACTTCAACATTCTGTCTTCATATTTAATTGATTAACTTAGTGGCCTATGCTTTGTTCCATATTATTAAACAAGTACACTTTAATGCGCGGGTAATAAACAGGCCTTAATCTTCTGTCCTTTTGTTTTGTTAATATGTAGGAGTACATTTTTGCAGATGACAGGCACAACATTTCACGTGGACTTGATATTAAATGATACAACTTACTTACTAAAAACATTAAACATGAACTTTTTCATACAAAAAGAATTGAGTCAGCGCCTTGAACATAGCATGTTTTTATATAGGTCTACAACAAGAACCGTGTTTACCCACAAATTCTATTATATTGTTACGTGCCATGTTCCTGGAGGCCAGTGGTCGGCGGCTGTTTCGTAACACCTTGAGGGCTGGCCGATGACTCAAAGCCCGGGTGGCTCATAGTGGGAAACCCGCCGAAACTACGTCATAGATACCTGCCCCAACTGCTTCTTAACCCTTCGAGGGCGGCCGACGTGACTACAAGCACATCCGAAACATGATGAAATATCTATTTTTAGACCCCTGTAATGCGGGGAACACCCGACTGTCTGGGCTAGTATAAAACCACAGAATCGGCACATTTGAGGAGAGTTCGCTATTGGTAGTGCTAGAGGAAGGTGCTACGCCTGTGGAGAGAGACTGGTGAAGACGTCTTGGTGACGTCAAAGTCTACTGTGAGGCGGCAGGGGGCTACCTTTGGAGCAGTGTTTGGCGATACAGGAGGACTGCTGCGGCAGGCTGACAGGCGAAGAGAAGGTGCGCGACGGGAGTCAAACAGAAGACCTCAAGAGTGAAGACAGCGGTGCACTCGGGGTGCTGCGCAGCATATGGTGAGCCATCACCACTTCAGACTGATAAGGTTGTGCATTGTCATTATTAGAAATACTGTTGATTGGATATATGACTGAATTTTATTGTGATTTATAGTGTTTAATTAATTGATGGTAGACTTTTCTTGTGCTTTAATGGTCAAAGTTAATTAACGTGTCTGTGACAGGAGTAATTGTGTGCATAACTAATTGTGTTGTGAGAGTTCTAGTTGATTACTGTTTTGTGTATTTTGTAGCTTTGTGAGCTATTAAATCCAGTACTTAATTTAACTCTTTTATTTGTAATTATAAGACCTCTATCCCAAAGAACTTATGGGAATTGCCCACATGTAAAGTTTATGTCTCAAACTTGTAACAATATCCTTCTTGAGACAATGCAGCAGGTTCCCGTTCCCCTCTCCAAATAGCCCTTGGAACTGATTCAGTCGCTGTGATAACATTGAGTTGCCTTCACGTTCACTTTACTTTTAACTTTCACGTAAGCAGGAAACATCTTGACAAATGCATTTGAACGGGTCCTATCACGATTGCGCCACTTTATACTTACGTTCACTTTCACGTAACGAAAAGCTTGTCAATGTTAAGCTTTTAAGTTAAAGTGGTACGTGAAGTTATATCATGTGATCACTTGGGACAATCACATTTCATAGGAGTTAATGTATTCTATTGTGTCATGTTATCTTTTACTACAACGTTTTTCATTGCCTGCAAGCTTACGTGAAGGATCATTGATTACGTATTACATTCACATTCACATGATAAAGTTGTGATACGTGAAGTCATCATAATTCTGGCCTTATAAACGTGCCACTGTTTCAGTTTACAATAGTGTGCTTTAAACGTGTTTCAGTACAGTATCAGCTCACAGCAATTAATGATTTTTATTTAACAAAATGGCTTCGAAACAGCAGAGTTTATTTTTGAAGTTCGTTATTTCAAAAAATTAGAATGGAACACCTGTTTGTTAGCCATGAAAATGGAAGTTTGGTGATGTTTTGATTCAGGCGAGAGGGCAGTTGACGTTAGTAAAGCGTTAGCACTACTGCCTACCACAGTTCGTACAATTAGAGCAAACATGGACAAAATTAAGAGTAGCTTGCTTAACATGTCATCTGTTAGTACTATAAAGACTAGTTATTCACGTCATACTGCAATGGAGAAAATGGAGAAGGTGCTTGCCATGTGGATCGAAACACAGAACCAGCACAATTGTCCTGTAAATTTAGCATAGATTCAAAACAATGCCTTATCTTTGTATAGTGAGGTAATATAAAATGTTTAAGGCACTTCGACTGTAAAGGATTAAGTATTTACTTGCAGCCGCGGATGGTTTCAGCGATTTAAGGCAAGGTATAGTTTCCACAACATAAAAATTACAGGCAAGGCAGCAAGTTCCGACACCAATGCAGCAAAGGAATTTATTCCAAAACTAGAGAAGATATTGAAGAAGGTGGCTACACGCCTAAGCAAGTTTTCAATGCAGATGTAACCTGACTTTTCTGGAAAAAAAATGCCAGTGAGAACCTATATCGCCAAAGAAGAAAGAACTGCATCTGGTTTCAAAGCTGCAAAGGATTGTGTGACTGTCTTACTGGTGGCAAACAGGGCTGGCGATTGCAAAATAAAAAAAAGTGATAGTATTGTACGCAAGCACGTCTGTGTACGCGCACTTCCGGCCGACTGTAGGCCGTGGGTAGCTTGACTCATTTTGCGTAATTTCTATTTATGTCGCTGTTTTCAGAAACGTAACCCCGACGTAAACTGAGGACTTACTGTATATATATTACATATGCCTTGCCAAGCTGCGAGATGGCGGTCGTTACAAAGGCTGAGCGTTTTTCCAGTTCTTGTCTTAATATCCCGTTGTCGTTGGTGTTTACTGGCCTGGTATTTAATCCCCACTTTGCAATGTATTAAGTATATGCACAGAATTTTAAGATAACACCTTATAAGAATCGCTAACAAATACGAACACACAGTTCACATAATGGCCATTCTTTGTTTTGGTTGCTGGTATAGGTCAACTGATTAATGGTGCAGTAGGTTGTAAAATAGTTATAGAAATGACACAATTTACATAGAATAAAATTGTTAACTGACTAATGTTCGGTACGGAGCTGTTCCTCCGAAATACTTACTTATTTTTCACGTGTATTACACACTACTTTGAATGTCGGTGATGTAAGTTAATCAATTTGTTGTTCAAGGCTGCCACTACTGCTTCGTCAGGCCATACAATCATGTCCGGTTGTTTTAAATGGTGTGTTATTCTGAAACTTATTACAAATGTTGGTAACATCGGCTGTCAAAATACAGATTTATATCGGATAGACTGTACTGAATTTGCTAACTGGAAACTTATTTGTTTAAAGAGATATTAATTTTTTTGTGAATGTGTAGTTAATAAACAGAGAGCTTTGAAAGTTTCAAGCAAATTGAATGTAACTAGGATGAACCAGCATATAGGGTTAAAATAATAAGTAAAAGAACAGACAGAAAATGTATTTAAGTATATTTAATGCTTAATTATTTTGTTTTATTGCAAGGTTTTTCTGTTTAATAATAAAGGTATAATAATATAAAAATTCATGTTTTGAGAAGTAATGTACATATTTTATTGTGGCTCACTTGTACAAGTAGAGGAACTAAAATGGTTTTCTACATATCTACATAGTACTGTACACTTAAATATGCTTACCATTAGAACTTCCCATTTCCTGAAGTCATTCGTACAGTTTCTTGGTTGACACTCTCTCTCTCACACACACACATACACACACCCACACACACAAAAAAACACACACACACACGAGACTGATAAGTCACACTCGTGTTCCTGAACCCCGTGTGTCTACCTGATGACGGGAACAGAGTCCAGTTCCCGAAACGTCGTAACACTGTCTGTCTGGAAAACTACTGCGTTTTGTTTTGTCTCTTCATTGTGTCATTTGTCTTGTCTGTATATGTCTGATATCTGTTGCGTTTTGTCTCGTCTACTTGTTGTGTTCTTTTGTTATTTTTCTGTTCGTGTCTGATATCTACTGTGTTTGTTGTTTCGTCTCATCGTTGTCGCATGTTATTTGGTTTTTTATTTTATTTGTTATTGATTTCATTTATTATCTGTTTGTTCCTTGTTTTTATTTGACCTGATTCCATCTTGGAATTTCATGTTGTGTATGTATCTTGCTGACTAAGCATATTCTGCTTATTTTATGGTTTTTCTTGTATTTGTTTAGTTTTCTTTGACAGTCATTCAGTTTTGCAATGGAGTACGTCCAAGAAACTGAGTCTAGTCAACTATAGGCTTACTGAGCGGAGGATAGTCAGAGGTGAAAGGATTCAGGGGTACTCTATAAGGAAATCACTGTTTGTACTCTGTACAATACACCTCTTTACTTTCCATTTATTGCCTATGCTGAGCAAAAACAGAGCATCCAGCCCTCCACTGCACAGGACTACCCAGATCTGGCCAGATCTGTTAACCTCTTGATGCCCACCAACTTCTAAACTTGCTTAACACCCCAGATTGACATGACCCGTTACGGGTGACCACCTCGCAGCGACTAAAGTTTGCCGAGATCCTCCTTGTCTTTGGAGGAGTGAGTGACTTAAGTGCTGAAGCAAACTGTGTATTGAATCAATTCTGTAAGATATACTGAGAAAGACTCATCAGCTTAGTCCCAAAGGAACTAATGAGTTCCCAATGCCTTGCCTGTGCTTATATAGTTTACGGGGGGAGAGGGGGGCACAGGAGGCCGACCACTGGAAATCTTTTCCTGTAAACACACAACTGACTGTTGGCATTTGCACTAACGTTGAGGGCTTCCTAGCCACCCCTACATTTCCTGGCCATGCTCGACTACAGAAAGGATGTAGTATGTATGCCTGCGGTGACCGCCTCTGGAGTCTTCTGTTCTGGTAACAACACATGCATTCAGCATGCTACTATTCCTGTCTCTGAATCTCAGCAGTGCCGCCGAGAAGGGGGATTGTTGGCACAATACAACACCGTCTTGCAACATACGAGGTCCAACATTATAATAAAATCAATGGGAGGACTTCACTGTTAGTAATAGCATTTGTAAGAAAAACAAAGCCACACAAATCCCGGTTACTAAGTCATGGATTAAGTTTCTGCTCAAAAGTGAGAAGCAATTTTGTGTGGGATAAGGACACCGTTGTAACAACTGTGTGAAATTTAATGAGGACCATAAATCTCTTGAGAGCAAAAAACGTGTTTTCTATGTTATAAACAGCTGTTTTCTGGAAACCATAAATCATGATGTAAAATGCTTCAAAATATTTGGATTTTTTTTTTTTAAGGAGCTGTAGAAAAAATACCCATTATGTATTTTGTAAAAGCAAAATTCTACTGTATTACTGGAATAACAAAGTTGTAATGACTCACAAAAAAATGAACACCTCTTTTAATTATAATGTAGGGTGGCAGTATTGTGCATGCACTATGCAATATAGCTAATTCTAAGTCTTGATATGAATAAATAAATATTAGTTTTGTTCCCAGGAGTTGCCGTAAATATGTATGTGTTAAGTGTATAATCTTTTTGCAGGAAACGTGCAAAGCCTTTAAAGCCAGATATGACAGTCAGTGTGTCTAGCGAAGAAACAGACAAGAAGACAGCACATGAAATACCGATCATAGCAGCTTGTTTTGCAAGTAGTCAAGAAATTCTCATAGCCCATGGCCACCGAGCTTTATTAAAGTTTGAAAGAATTGTGAGTACTGTGTGTGCTAATTATTTGAAATTTAAGAAATACCTAACATAATACATATACCGTATTTATTCACATGACAGCACCATTATTTTCAAAGGGTCTAAGCAGTATTTTAAAAATTCCATATAATGGCTGCACCCCATCTTTTTCAACAGGGGTCACAATACAGTAAAACTCTGTTAAGATATTTTCCAAGGGACCAGGTTTTGTGATCGCATTAGTCGAAAAAACGTCTTAGCCACAATGGTCAAAATGTGGAATCTAGACAAGAATTTAGTGCCCAACATTCCCTGCGAAACGTGACCGCTGCAAACGTCTATTGATCAGAAGCATGTTGCGCCAGCATGCACATCTATATCCTCCGTATTTTGTGCCTACAAGACATGGTGGCTAATCAGAGCATCTAGGTACCAGTCTTCACGGCGCGCAGGTCTAGATCCTCCTGAGTGCTTACATGACCTATCGCCAGACACGATGAGTCACGCTAGCTGGTTGATGATGCGCTGTTAGTAACGTAGCAGCATCTCGAGAGTTGTGACATTTTGAGCATGAATCAGATTTTTTTACTAACTACTGTACGTACACAGGAAATAATAGCATACATGTAATACACAGTAAAATGTAAATGTCGTATGCAGGATAGTTTTAAACTAGTTTCACTTGATGCACATAAATGGATTAACAGTATTTTCTAATTTCTTATTTTTTTCATGTCTACTATTCATTACAGAAATCTTTTTCTTTATTTTTGAAGAGATGGTCGCGCTATGGATGAGTAAATACTAAATATCAAACACGGTGTATATTTAAGTTACATTTTACATCAAAAAATCTTCAAGGTAATTTTTTTAAATGCGTCATAATGGTCGTACCCAATTTTTTGACCAAAAATTTGATTAAAACTATACTGCGATTATGAAGGTAAATACGGTATTGTTATAATGTACAATATTTTTTAAATGTCTAATATTTGCTGACTTCAAATATTTCAGTTCTCTTCTTGCATTTGACTCATTGTGTTGCTTATTTGGTTCGTACTGTTAGCTGGCTTACAGTGGCATGCTATAATGAAAGATGAAATCTCACCTAATATGTAATGTAGTTAGCATCATTCTATGGTATCATGGATCTGTGTCTGTTCATTTTATAAGTATTGGGTATAAAAACGATTTTAAAACTAAACAAAACATAACTTGCACTCAATTTGAGCACAGTACAGAGCTAAGATGCTCGGATCTAGCTTATAAGTAAGGTAAAGTGATGTAGCTTATAAGTAAGGTAAAGTACCCAGGATCCTAGAGCAATCCAGGGTCCGATACTGCAACTTAAAAATTGTGGAAAAATACATCTGTTGTTTCTCTAGTCCATAATTATCTACCTGCATGCAGTAGTTGGCAGCACTGGTAGTATCACCATTACAAAGCAACTTTTTGTTGTTTGTTCGCGCAGTTTCCGAGAAGCATTGTCATTCCTAAAGGTCATTCGAAATAAAGTCAGCATTAAAGATTTAACCGTTGAAGAAAGTCACTAGCCGTTACTGCATATAAGCCAACATTAACAATTGCTATATTATTGTTTGTATAGTTGGTAGCAAATCATTACATGTAGTTATGTATATTTTCTTATTTAAATACAGCATTAGTGAAAGAAAATCAAATGCAACTGACCTCTCTGTATTCAACATACTTTATAATATCTATTTATAATCTTATTAACATACCTACTAACTGTGTAATTTGACTTAACGCCAGCACTAAGTGATGGAACCATGCCACTGAATTTAAAACTGTCTATGACACATGCCGTTGGTGCTCGTGCCACAGACGTAGTTCAAAATTCCACTGACAGGTGGCATAGAGTTAGGTTTTCGCCGCTTTGCCTGGAAGCGACTGAAGCTAGTTGTCCCTTGTGTAATAAATATGTATGGGTTTTTGATAAACACTTTCAAAAGTATTATAAGTGGCTGTTTATGAATATCATTGCTGAATTATGTGAAGTCATTAGTAATCTTTAAATTGTTATGTTTTACGATCGCCAACCGGAGTATCTGGAAATAGAAACAGCATTTTGTTTCTCTGTTTCACACATTAAGAAAATACGCTATTTATTGTTTCTGTTAAGTACGTCATCGTCGTTCATGGCAGTATGCTGAATGGAACTTGAATTACGTGTGTCATGTCTTTTTTCTGTGGCGGTTTTGAATTACAAGTTAATTGGCATACTGCACACGTATTTATGAGATTAGTAATGGCAATAGTGTGTGTCATATTAATTAGAGTTGATGCAGAGAAACCAGTGTTATAAGACATTAGCTCGCAAGTGTTTATAAGTAAGAGTACTATTGAATGTAGCATATATTCAGCACCCATGCATTTAATGAGTAGATATTATAGACAACATTTATCGGAGCAGTGTAATGTAAATGAAAACATTGTACAAGTCTACGTAAATAAAAGCACATGATAATGTTTGTGTTTACTTGCAGTGGTAGAAATTGCAGAAAGTAGAAATTAATCAGGGGTGCTATTCTAAAAAGTTTAATATGAATAGGCGGTAGGCGAGAGGAGTGGCGGTTCTCATGCCTGTGAAGCCTGCCTGACATGGCTGTGGCATGACCAAATGTACAGACTACCAGACAATTCCTACCTCCATGGATATCGCAACCGAAAATAACCTTCTTAGAGGTGCTTGGCTTCACTTGTTCAGGATGAGATTATGTAAAGAAAATTGATAATTTGTTTGTAATTTTCCGCTTTTTCAAGTAAACATTGATTGCATGCATTTACGTATCTTAAACACGAAATGAAACAGAGTAATATTTTTTACACTTGTGTGCAAGTCTATGAGTGCACAACATTTTTGGTTTCTGCGATAACCAACCAACATATAAGCATGTTTGTAAACAAGCTTTGTTTCCTCCAGTACTCTCTCCCTGCAGTGTGACGTCAGAGGGCATGTACTTCAAGTCGTCCATTATTATGCGGCGGTGCTAATGTTTTTTATATTTAACTATTTCTAAATTACGATTGCTAAAACATACATGCGGGCAATTAATTAAAAAACTTAGTTAGAATAGAGTTCCGTGTAACATAATTGAATTACATTACACACTGCACTCGAAAAAGAAGACAAAATTTATCTCAATTAACAAGGAATAACTGTAGAATCGATAATGAGTTGCTACAGTTCGGTTTTCGGTTAAAAATTTGGTAAGACCTGCATAGTTAGCAACAGTGACGGATTTAGGGGGGGATAGGGACGATGGCCCCCCCCCCCCCAAACCT
>PNEQ01128601.1:0-19364 GCA_003012365.1 Medauroidea extradentata
GAAGGTCATTCCCTTGCGTGCCTTTTCTTTCTACTCTTTCTTTCGTCCAGCACGCACGCAGGAAGCCACAGCCAACCACAGCGCTTGTTGAAACTCCGCCCAATTCTCGTCTCCCTTCACACGCCATCCTTCTTCACACCCATTCGGTACACGTACACACCACAGACACTCACTCCAGCCTTGACTTCAGCTCTCCGGATCGCCGGATGCTCAGACAGGCAGACGCGGCGCACAGATGTGGCGGGCTGTTTGCACGCGCG
Source organism: Medauroidea extradentata (assembly GCA_003012365.1). Taxonomy (NCBI): domain Eukaryota; kingdom Metazoa; phylum Arthropoda; class Insecta; order Phasmatodea; family Phasmatidae; genus Medauroidea; species Medauroidea extradentata. The sequence continues at coordinate 261 of PNEQ01128601.1, forward strand.
CTGCGCTGCCTTCATATTACGTTGGGAACAGAAATACTTTTTTTTATTTTTTTCGTTTCACACTTTTTCAAATTTAGGGTGGGGCGTTTACATGGGCGGGGCGGGTACACGAGTAAATACGGTAATTACACAACCTACAAAGAATGCAAAAGATAAGGAGACATTAAGAAAATGATTCTTGAATTTGACAAAATTTCTTGTAATTCATCATACTTGTACTGTATGTTTAAAAAAACACACACACACACACACACACACACACACACATATATATATATATATATATATATATATATATATATATATATATATATATATATATATATATATATATAAATGGTATTATTTAAAATAATAAAAGGATTTACATTAAACTAAAGCCAGCACACAATAAAACACATATGGAAGGAAGAAACATTAAACAAAGACGTAATATGAGGTGGTTAGGTGGATAAGGTACTCACCTGACCAGACTGCGGGGCCAGTGTGTGCTTGCTCATGACAATCGTCGTGGTTTTGAGATCTGCCTTGGTGGGGCCCGGAGATTTAGGTGGCACCATCATCTCAGTGGGGCTGGACGGCTTGTTCACCAGCAACTCTGCTGCTCGCACCACATCTAGCACCTAGCCAGACTCCACACTTTTAACACTGTGCATTCACGAACCAAGAAAAGCACACACTTGTACTCTACTACTATGTACACTAGACCCGAAATTTTATGATACTCATGGTTCCATTCACCTCATTCATAAAATAGCTACCTTTGTAAAACGGACATCAATCTACAGTATTTTGCCCCCCCCCCCCCCCCCTAACCAGGCTCGCAAAATGTATATTATATTATTTTTTTTTAAATAAAATTTTACCTTGCTTCAAGTTGGGTCCTGAAATTTGTAGGGTTATGTGGAAGATTAAGAAATATAATAATAATAAAAAAAATATATATATATATACCTATATATATATTTATATCAATAGCCAGACATCATCCGATCAAAAGCATACCACTGAACTGTCAACACTTGTTCCGTAAAAAATGAGAAAACGAGCTTCCGAGTGTCTTCTCGCAAGCACTTCCATGAACAGTAGTTATGACAGACCCTTGTAGAAAAAAAAATGGAAAATTGAGCTCCTGAGTGCATTCTAATGAATGCACAGTCAATATTTATTTTTTAATGCAGAAAACCAGACAATATATTACAAACAAAATTAAAATTTACACCAGTACAGAAGTCTTTAGATCAAAAATATACGTGAAATTGAAATCTACAATGTCCAGTTGTGAACAAAACAAATTTTAACTCAGTGGTGCACATCTGTTAGGCATGAATTAGCAGTCAGTACAATGCCATTATGTAAATAATTCACCACAGAACGAAGGAAAAAGGAGATGTATTTCTTCATTGTATTATTTTATATAACTTTGATACTAAAGTATCGAAAAAAGGATCCTTCAACTTTATACTAAGTAAATTTAAAGAACTTACGAATGATTGTATGTGAACGTAGGTAGAAGTAGCGTACAGGGCGGGTAGATAGCGCAATTGTACGACTGTTCACAAGATGGCAGATTAACGCTACCACAGTATACAGTAATCCTCCGAGTTACGAAACCTGCGACTTACGAAAATTCACAGTTACGAAAAAAATTACGGGAAAAAAAAAATCCGCGAATGATCTGCATGCCTGCCTAGAAAGCAGTGCGCATATATCTCTCTCTCGGGCCACGTCTCATTGATCTCGCGGTGCACATCTGTCTCGCTAACACTGCGTGACCTTGACTATAATCACGCAGCGCGCATCGGCAGACTGCAGTATCGCTTGTGGTCTCGTGAGGTTTAGAGTTACGGTAGTGTTGTTTACAGTAACTATGTTATCGAAACGTACGAACGAGCGCTCTGAAAGTACAGTGAAGAAAAAGAGATGTGTTATTACATTACAGGAAAAGCTGAACATTATTAATATGTATAAAGATGGGAAAACGCTTTCAACAATCGCGCGGGAAACAAGTCGCCCTGTTTCGACTGTAGGTACCATCCTGAAGGACGCAGATCGTATCGTTGAAAGTACAAAAGGTGCGGTAACATTGAACAGCACAATTATTACTAAGAAAAGGGTAGGCCCAATTTCGGAGATGGAAAAAATGCTGTGTTACTGGATCGAGGATATGACACAAAAACGGATACCGTTGAGCTTTCTTACTATCCAGGAGAAAGCTAGATCATTGTATGAAGATTTGCTGAAGAAAGCTGACAAAAAAGACACAGAAAGTACATTTAAAGCTAGCACAGGATGGTTTGAACGATTCAAGAAGCGTGCCAATCTCCACAACATAAAGATAACATGTGAAGCTGGAAGTGCAGATGTGGATGCGGCAAATTACTTTCCTGAACTGCTAGCGGAAATAATCGAGGAGGGGGAATATTTGCCTGAGCAAATATTTAATGTGGATGAAACTGCTCTGTTTTGGAAGCGGATGCTGGCACGGACATTTATTTCAAAGGAAGAGAAATCGATGCCTGGTTTCAAAGCTGCGAAAGATCGCATCACTGTTATGGTAGGTTGTAATGCGGCGACTTGAAGCTTAAACCGCTTACAGTTTATCATTCCCAGAACCCACTGGCATTTAAGAAATGTGACATGAGTAAGTTGCCTGTGATTAGGAAAACTAACACCAAGGCATGGATTACACGTGCGTTGTTTGGAGACTGGTTTATCAATAATTTTGTTCCTGAGGTAAAAGAATATTGCGCACGAAAAGGGATCCCATTTAAAGTGCTGCTACTCTTGGATAATGCACCTGGCCAACCAGAAGATTTAGACGATGTTCATCCTGATGTGAAAGTCGTTTATTTGCCTCCCAGAACCACCTCACTCATGCAGCCAATGGATCAAGGTGCTATTGCGACACTGAAAGCATACTACCTGCTGCGTACATTTTCACAGGCAATCAAAGCGATTGACAGTTGTAAAGAAACCACCCTTCGTGACTTTTGGAAAGAGTACAATATTTTAGATGCAATAAAAAACATTGCATCATCTTGGTCTGAATTACAGGTTTCAACACTGAATGCTGTGTGGAAAAAATTGTGTCCAGAAATGGTTAAAGACTTCAAGGGTTTCGTTGACGGAAAGTCGACTGAGACGGATTATAAGCTAGGAGATTTTCAGCAAGTTACGGAGATGTGTGTCAAGCTAGCACAGCAATTAGAGCTTGAAGTGGACGGAAGTGACATCAACGAGTTTCTTGAGAGCAACAGTGAGGAACTTACTAATGATGATCTCATTGAGTTGGAAGAACTACACAATTCAGTTGAAAATAAGCCAACTGAGTCACCAATCATGGACGAAAAAACATTCACAAAAAAGGGACTGGCAGAAGTGTTTCAGTTAATAGACTCGGCGCTGTTAAAATTAGAATCTATGGATTCTGACTATGAACGTTTTGAGAATGTTCGTCGGTGTGTTTATTGTGATATCTCCAGCTACAAGGACATCTACGAAGAAAAAAAGTGCGTGACAACACAATCAACACTCGACATGTTTGTGAGACGTTCTCAGAACGACCCACGCCCAGATGATCCACGACCTTCATCTTCCGAAGAGGGGTGGGAAAAAATTGGTACACAAGACTCCCCACCGCCCTCTCCTTTAAGTGATGACATTTCCGACTCTCCTTAGTGCCCTCCCCCCTTCCTAAAACTAGGAAAGGCGAGAGAGAGTGAGAGACAGAAAGGTCAGAACTCCGCTGTGTTTATGCATGCCCACCTGCCCCTGCCCCAAACCAAACACGGAGATACAGTAAACACTGACCCTGCCTGCCGTGACGTGAACTCAGACACAAAATTATGTCAAAGTGAACCTAATTGTTTAGTGTTACATTTCAGTGTATGGTATCTTATGTAGTATTTTTTTGTTTCATAGTTTATTCATCATATGTAATTTTTACGTTACATTATTTATTTATAAGTTAATGCTTTCCATGGCACGTCAAAGAGTTGAAACACATGGCTATGTGTAAGTTAATGCATGCGGATAATTAACTACATAGTAAATATCCACTACTACATGCACCTCATTTTGTGTTTCCTAATATAAAACGCTCCACATGTCCACCACCTACGCCACTTACAATCTACGCACAGTTGTTTACGTTACACTTCTACGGAGCTAATGCCGCAACAAATGTGAGCGAGAAGATATTTCCGTGTGTGCCACGACTGCGATAGGCATTTAGCTACGTATGCACTACAGTAGCTGTGCGCGTGGGTTCAACCAAACGTTGCCACGTTTCCTGTCGGCATGCCGATGGACGCAGCGTTGCCAAGTCACCCGTCATAATGCCGATGGACTGTTGTGCCGCGCGCACCACACACTTGCAAATAATATAGAAACAACATGTGCATGGTACTTCAATTAACGTATTCTTTCGTCCTTAATTATTTACTTTTGGTTTTACAAATACAGTACAGTACATTATTCATTTATTAAAATCACATATTTAAATACTGTACATAAGTTTCTTGCGAATTTCCGTAAGTACCGAACCTAAAGTTTCTTGTGAATTTCCGTAAGTACCGAACCTACAATTCAAATTACGAAAAATCTGAGTTACGAAACGGGCTCCCGAACGTAACCCTTTCGTAACTCGGGGGATTACTGTATACTGACATTCAAACAGCCAAAAATGCCACTCTGTGATGAACTTACCTAGAATAGGCAAAAATTACACGTGCAAGTGGTTGCAAGGAATTACATTCACAGCCACTGTGTTGTGCAAAAATAAACAGGAGTTCCAGGAGTATGTAATACATGAATGTCTAATTAATTTCTTAAGTTTGACACAGCCACGGTGAAGTAATAACTGTAACTCTACCACAACTCATATTTTAGCACCGCGAATTAGATAATACATTTTTAAAGCATTGGCAATGCAATTTCTGACAATATTTTTGTAGAATTTTGTTATTTATTGAGGGTTCTTGAAAGTGAGATCATAAAATCACTAACATAGTTAAATCCAGGGTTAATAAAACCAGGGCTCTAGCGTACATATTACATGAATTACTGCCATCCATAATTTTTCCAGTACTTAAACCTGCTGGTATGAAAATGCCGATATATGTAACAAATGAGTGCAAATCTGAAATACTAAGATCAGAAAGCCTGTAATGGTAACATATTTTAATAAATCAGTAATATATTTATTGACTTATTTTACAAATGGCAAAGTTAAGGCATGTAGCCTTCTCTTACACTTACCCATTTTTTTAACAAATGCACAAAATAAAATACACATAGAACTGCCAAAAACTAAGGGGGGGAAAATTAAAAACTAATGATGACTAACATGACAATACAACAGACCACTTTACATATTCATGTGAAGTAACGACTAATAAACACTCGTACAGAGTTCACGATTTTTCAAAAATATTCCCAACAAACAAGTCCAACTCGTTATGTAGCTATGCAAAAATTTACGTATACACAAAACAAAAAATATATAAAAAATAAAATTTATTAATTTATGTGACAAGCAAGACAACAATTGTAGCACTTCACAAAAATTTCAACCAATAGTTAATTTTTACAAACCTTAGACAGCCAGTCGTTACACACGCTCAGGCGCACGCACATGCACATGTGCATGCATGCACAAACACACACACACACAAACACACACACAAAAACACACACAAACACACAAAAAAACACACATACAAACACATACAGACATATCGGCTAAGGTCCTGCACAGAATAGTAACAAAATTAAAAACAGACTATTATAAATGTAAAGTCACACATACAGTATTTGCAATTAACATGAAAATAATTATAGTTCATAGGCTGGAATGTCTTAAAATACAAAGAAAAAACAACTAAATATTATATATGGCTACCTAAGATTGTACATTAATTAAACTAATATATTTAGAAGCAATAAATTCAGCACTTTCAACTAATGTTGTAGATCTTTTATATAAAATTATAACGTAAGAAATAATGTTTGAGTACTATTGCGAAGAATTCAAATACAGTATTTATATGTATAATTATGAATCATGAATTCTCGAGCTCGATAATTTGATATGTTTACATATGCCACGCTTGAAAGCCGGGAGAGTTGACGAATTCTGCACATTCTCAGGTAAAGAGTTCCACAGCCGCGCAACAGATACAGTGAAGGATTTCGTGAATGAGGACGATTTATTGGTTGGAATGAACAGTTGTTGTGACTCCTTAGACAGAGTGCCAAAGTTATGATTTCCCCCCATGTAAAGTGCCTTGCCCCACTACCCCACTGTATGGTGGCTTTCTTTAATTATTTTTCACTTTCTTATTACTGTTGGTGTGTTAAATGGACCTCCCTCCTAAGGTGTTGCAACGCCTCCAGGCTGTTCAGGTACCTCCGCAACTGTCTATGTGAGTGTTGCTGCTGCAGGCAGAGCAGGGACTTTTTCTTATAAAGTAAATTTCAGAGATGTAAAGAGCCTGGTCATACAGAAGTAGAGCCTGGCTTATCTGAACACTATTCTTCTAAGATGGGCAGGTCATACCAGCAGTTTTTTAGTTTATTTTGTTCATGATTTACACCCAGATGTTTTACTTAATTTAGGCCTAACGAATTGTAATTTCTCTTATAATAATTATTTTGTATAGTAAATGAATATCTAACCGGTGAGCACCAATATTTAAACATTGAATTTCAGTTAAGTCTATTTTCATAAATGTATAGATGTTTGTACCTCACAAGTGCTAGAGAAATTTTGGTTTAAATACTTTTTTTTGTGTGTTTAAAAAAAGTGACTCAGAAAGCTGGTGCTGCCAAAATGTAAGTGTATCCCTCTGCATGTGAAGTTTTTTGTTTGATTCCTTTTAGTCTCTGTAACCAGATTTCAAAATAATGTAAAATATAATAAGTTTTAATACGTATGTTTAATTTCACGTAAGTTAGTTTTACAGTAAGTGTAATATAATTAAGCGAGTTTCCATAAACTCTCGTAGCCCACAGTTATAAACCCTGAGATGAGAACATGTTTTACCGCAAGTGATGCAGAAGCACCCGAACACGTGTTAAGAATGGACAGCATATACTTGTACCATCACACAAAATGATCGCCAGAAATGGGGAAGCTTCCAAGGAAAATTAGTACTAGGAAGGGTAAGTGGCAGAACATCTTGCGAATTACGGAAAACGTGGTAAGAGATAAAGTGCATCGCCGCGCTGCCTAACGCCGCTGGGGATCAGGGACCAGCTCGCCGCCGGGAGACAGTCGATTGCTGCCAGAAAGCCGCTGCCTAGCACCGGTACCCAGAGCAGAGGACAGGTACAAAGTGCTGTAAAGCCAACCGGCCACCGCTATCCCCTCTACCAAGGGATTGGTAGATATGAGCTTCAGTGCAGGTAAGCCGGGCGTATGACCAGGCAAAAATGTAGAAGTTGCGGAGTTTTAAAGTACAATGTATGAAGTGTATTTGTTGGAAGTTCTCACACACCAGTACGCTTGCCACGTCCATGTAAAAAAGAGGCCAGAATTTATTTGTATGTGTATGATATACATATTGATTATTTACAAAAAATCTTCCAGAACATTTTTTTTATCAGGACCTTAAATTTTATTTTGGTACTTTTCCGATACTTTCGTGACTTAAGTGAAAATTACGTTACTTTCGTGACCTGTAGACACCTTGCTCTTCCTTCCTCAACCTACTGGTACATAAAAAACCACAACCAACCAGCAACACATGACCAGAGTCGGGAAGGAGGGAGGGGGGTGAGATAAAAAGAGGAAGTCTCCGATGCCGGACACTGTTGTCAGGCGCTCCCAAAAAGCTTTTGCTCAGCTCATGATGACAACACATCTATTTGGAACAAGAATTGCATGTTCTGACTGAATAACGGCAGACATTTGCTGTTTATTTTTAATATTGTGACTTACCAAGTAACTGCAACTCTATAATTCATATTTCAGTGCAGTGAATTAGATAATATATTTTAAAATCATTGTCAATGTAATTTCTTACAATATTTTATTCGTCATAGAATTTTGTTATTTTTGAGGGTTGCTGAGAGTGTATTTGTAAAATCGCTACCTTTGTTAAATCCAAGGTTCGTAAAATCAGGGGTCTAGTGTATTCTTTATGGAAAATTGTGGTCACAACAGTTGTACTGACAGCAAGTTTTTCTCAGATGGAAAGCTGTGGTTGGTAGCCAGTGAACCTAGTGATAAACCTAGAAACCCTTGTGGCTGATATGTTTTCTACTTGCCAACCACGCTGGAGTGTATCACGACTTGCTGCATAAGGAAGCTGGCGAGACTAGTGTTGTGACATGACCACACACAATATGGAAAATAAATGTTTGTCCAACTGCAAGTATATGTAATCCATCAACGTGTACTACAAATACATGTGTTTACCTATATGTTATAACATAAATACAGCAGAGTTCCATTATAACAAGGTGTTACGGTTCCGGGCATGGTCCTTGCTATAGCCAGGTTATCGCTATTACCAAATTGGGCCAATATTGACCCCCAAAACCCAAAAAATCATCCAAAGTTGCACTCAAATTATGTTGAAACAAATTCAACAGAAAATAATCTTGTTTTACTTAAAACGACAAATTATTTAAGAAGGTATGGCTTGTGCTCTTTATGATGATACTCAGATACAGAAAAATTAGTTCTACAAGTCAAAACGAACGAAAAACCTCAGCAGCGTTGTCTCGCAATCACTCATACGCCACAGTTTTTCGCGATGTGCACACTGGGTCAGTGGCTGCTGCTTCGCACAATTAGATCAAACCAAATAATAACAGCTAGTCACTGGAAATGACGAGTTGTCAGTATGACGCAGCTACATCACATGCACGTATAAATTACCTTTGCACTCGCCCCCAATTTTAAACTCATTACCATTTAGGAACAAAGGCAGTAGTACTCGCCCGCACCTTTGCCGACCACAGTATGTATTGCCGTTTATTTTTATGTAAGGACAATGTGTTAGCATGTAAGGTTATGAAGACGAAACTTTATTTGTAAAACAGTATTTTTAGTTATGTGCAAGTGCTTATCTAATGTTTATTTTCCATGTATAACTGCCTTTGCAACATTTGTTAACCTGTACCACTGTTTGTTTACAAATAAGGCTGAGTGTCCCACCAGTAGTTCCAATCCAGTGCATAGACTCTGTAAAAGAGCATTAAACAGAGATCGCGGTGAGACTGTGTCTACATCTCGTTTCGGCTGGATACGGTATGTTTTCAGTTTATTGAGACATTTTGCAATAGTCTGGTCGCAGCCCTGACCTGCTAGTTGGCGTGTTGGCTGCTAGGGCGACTTCGATGTGATCCAGTGCAGTGCGCCACGCTAGTGTCTGCTGCTTGAATTGGACGGGACGAGGACATTGCCAGAGTCTTCGAACACGAGTTGTGTGTGTACCATCAGCTGGGTAGAGCGATATTGCGAGCTTCATGACATGTGAGAAACCTCGTGTGAGGCGGGCCCTTACATACCGAAGAAACTGAGGCCCGAGTACCGTCGAGGATTTCACACAGATTTATTATTACTCTTGTGTGTACCTTTTCAAGGAGAGAAAAAAATGAGCCCCGTTTGGAAGCCGCTCCAGGAGCCTCTTACTGCTGGAAGAGGTATTGCAACGTAGGAAGGAAGCTTGATCTATACGGCAGACAGGTACGAGACTACAGCGATGTATTTTCCGTGTGTACGACCCAACGAGACGTAAGCGACTATATACATTTATAGTAGGGGGCAGAATTAGAAACTGTTTGTGTTGGCCGGTTTTAAAGGTGTAATGTGTACTGAGATTATTGTATGTAGATGTGTACTAATTATATTACGTTGTGTGAGTTAATCATGGTAGCACGCTTCCATGGGAGTACACATGGTAGGGCTGGAATGTCCTGTGTACTACCAGGGGTGCTACAAAATTTTTGTATCAAATTTTCCTGACTTTTTCAGGTTTTCCAGACAGAAATTAAAAATTTCCAGTCTTTTACATGGAGTTAAAATCACAATAATTAAAGATAAAATGTTCAAATAAATTTAGTTTGCAGGCGAGTTTTTGAAAAATAGTTCCGGAAACACTGAAGTTTTCAAATGTACTACGGAAAGTTAACCTGTATTTGACAAATTTAGCTACCATATTTCAGAGAACGGCAATTAGTGTTAAATAATAGAATTATTTTAAAAATCAATTGCTAAGATAACATTTCATATAAATGAATGGTTGTGCAATTGTCCAAATATTAATGACTAGGCCTGCAACCATGAAGATATGGCGCCAGTCAGCTAGACAATGGCCACGAAAGCCTGAAAAATGTTATCGCTGAGCCTAAGGTTTGTTCTACACTTTGAATTTCAAGTGACCAGAAAAAATTTCCCTGACTTTTCCAGGTTTTCCCTGGTTTCCAGACTTGTAGCCACCCTGACTACCCGCAATAGTTAATGAAGTTGGGTGGATTGCCGCCCCCCTTACAACGGGAAATACGTACGAAAATATAAATTGTACTGTTTGTCATTGCTTAAAATGTGTTCTATGATTATGTAAACGTTATTGTGTGTCAAACAGCAATACAAGCATTTATAATTCAAGTCGAGAAATTTACTTGTCTAACAGAGTAACTTTGTGCCATGAGAGAGTATTTCTTATGTGTGGCCATTTTGATACTGGTACTTTCAGCTCCCCTCAGGGGTATATAAGGCGTGCACTGCGCCCAGCTAGTCAGTCGTTAAGGGCTCGGCCTTCGGGTCGGGTCAGCATGGCACTCCTCTTCCTTACCATGAAAGGGTTGCTTTGCTTGAAAATGGAGCCTAAGCCCACCCACATACCAAAACCTTGTGTTGCTGCTTAAAAATCGAGCCTGAGCCCACCCTCCTATTTACCTACTTACCTTGGGTTGCTTCTTGAAAATGGAGCCTAAGCCCGCCGATCCCCCCCTTCACCTCAAACCATCATTCTAGCCAGGACGACTCGGTGAGTAAGCCCAATCTGCGCATTCATATTTGAATTAAGATTTAACCTTGTTAGCATGGTGACCTAACCTTTGTGCTCTTCAAATAAAGTGCTATCATGCACTTCCTAGTCTCATAAAGTCTATTGAAAGTTACAGAATGTAGTAAACTTTCCCTGTAATCATAGAGATCACCGTATAATTACCAGTAATCCAGCATTTGTTGTTAGTCAAGTATAGTTGATGGCCGTAGTGCCTTAATGTAAAGAGGCTATTGAATATTGTAACCTATCAGGACTAAAAAGATGATCACCACACATTGTTGGTCACGAGCAAGCCTTAATTCTTGTCTAATATTTGAACGGCACTGAGTGCCACGTCAAATTTTATTCATCAGCGCATGCCCTGTGGTAATTTGTGTTTTTATTGTCAATGTATCATATCTTTATTTTATACCCTAGTTGCCATCTCATATTGAGACTCCAGTGTAATAATGTATGTCATCAGATTGTGACTGACTCAAACCCTGATTGTAGATCTTGTACCAAAGAAAGTGTTATAGTCATCATGCGGTGACAAGTACTGTAACTTGTGTTCATGAATATAAACACCCTATGAAATTGAATTACTTTGCCTTTCTCCTTTCATGAGATCACCTGTGTACCAACCTCCTGATATCCAATAAGGCGAGTGATATCTGCCTTACCCTCTATTCATGTAAAGATGACACCTTGCACTAGCGAGTTAGTTTTCCTTGTCGGCTAATCCAGTCGTTACTCACTGGATCGAGGATAGTTTGGTGAAAAAACAAGCCACAATTTTTAATTGAAAATTTTTGCCCTTTTTTTTTTTGTTGGTTCCTCGAAAATACCTTGTAACAACACAGTTTTCGCTATTACGGGACTGTACTGTATGTAATTTAGCTAAGGTAGCCGAGGAACAGTGAGCACTCTATGTCACAAAAGTTTGAGTGCAGACAGTTGGAGAAAATCACCAGCTAATTTCATGAATCCAGCGTAATAAGTTGGTATCCAAGTGATTCACATTAGTATAAAATATTCCTGTAGCTTCTGTGCATATCAATACAGTGTCAACCACAAACTTTAGCAAACTGCTGCAGCAAAGTGTAACCAATCTGTTCATAAGTGGTGCATGAAGATGATGAAATCTAACACTGAATGAGAAAAATATCAGTTATGATACAAATAAGGAATTGAGAGAAGAGGATTTTTTTTTCCACTGAGCAAGCAAAGCAAGCAAAGGACTTTAGAATTCGTATTACAAGGACAACATCCCAGTCTCACGAAAATATAGGAAAAATACAGCAGACTTGCTGTAATCTGGCCAAGTGCAACAAATATACACTGCAAGCAGGATTACACAGAGTATTAACAAATTTTAATTGTTAAAAAAGCACTTCAATTAGGAAAATGAATAACACAATGTCGGTCACATAAAAACAGTCTGTATTAAAAGTATATTGTGTGACTGTTACTGAATTTTCATGTACAAATAATATACAAACCAATTAAAATTTGGAAACATTTTTTTCAAAGGTGTAACCAAATAAGTGGATTCACTTTCTTTGACAGTCATTCATTTCGCAATGGAGTACATCCAAGAAACTAAATCCAGTCTTGCACTCCCATTGCACAGTTCTTTCAAAGATCACATGTAGCCAAATAATTCGAAGGGCAAGATTACTGAAGGTCAGATTACAGTGAGCCTACTATACGACATCAATCGTACACCATTAGTCCTTTAACTATACAATTATTTTAATTTCAGTTTTGAAATATTCCCAAGACAATTTGGTATCAATATGAGGGTCTTGCGTGGAAGGGTGCAAGTGTCCTGATACCCTCCTCCTCCACACTCTTCTACTGAATCTGTTTGATACAAACAATCAAAATAAAGCTGCAACTCAGAAAATGTGCTCCTTTAAATTCATTTTTAGCATTACAAGAAACTGTAGTGTTTACTTACCCTCTCTGGAGTTGACTTCTCTTTCACAGCCACTATTTGTTTACGCTCTTCTTCCTCTCTCTCCCACTCAACTAGCTCTTGCTTCATTGCCTCTTCCTGCAACACCCCATATTACAATCACTATTGTGTGGCACCATTAAATCATAAGTTCCAATATGTCACAGTTTATGTTCTTAAAAATACAGCGTCATTACATGCAAAGAATTACACCACAAATGAAATATACGTCAACAGTCGTACTACACAATAGAACAAAACACAAATGTTCCATTTGCGATAATACAAATTTTTACACAATTTTTAATGTTTTAAAATGAAAAAACTTAATTTTTTATTTTTGTTAAAAGAATATACAAAGGTGCTAAAATTACCACTGTAAACACATATAATGGGGCACCATCTCTGTTTGATGTCCATACTCCACACTACACGTTTTCATCCCACAAATTCGTAAGAGTAAGTGTACATCAATTAAATAAGACAAAAGAAAAACAAGGTTATAACCTCAGGTCCCACTACGCCGCCATACCTCCGTAGGTATTTATTTCACTCAGCACGTGATAAACCAGCTTTTAACACATATTTTCAAAATATTTGTACATCAACACAGACATACATAAAAGCTATTATTGCATAAGTTTTCAACATAATCATTAGTTTTAACTTTGGATACCGTGACATTAACAATGTCCGGTCTGTAACATAAACAATGAAGATATCCATAGATATCATTCCAAACTTCCGCTTGTAACCGCCAGAGTGCCTGTACTTTCCACTATTGATAGTATTGCCATTGTAATGCGGCGGGATTGATACCACACTATACAACCATCCTGGTCACGGCACCATAAAATATGTTAACGAGGGCGAGTAGGAGGACTTAACCTCCTATCCTGGTCACAACACAAGAAAATATGTAGCGCAGCAGCTCTACATCACCAATTTGCTTACTTGTGGCCAGTAGTGATCGTATAGTGTTCAGTTGACAATATTCCGCAGTACTTAAATAACTTAACACTCCATTTTGTCGTGACTAGTTTAGTAAGAAATTTTAACTTTAGCTGTACACTTCGAACCAACAGTTTTGCTAGCACAAGGTGTTAATTATTTCTGATTTCACATAACGCTAATACAGTCGAACCTCTATCTATCGTACTCGCATGTATCGTTTTCCCGCATGTATCGTAATTTTTTAATGGTCCCGACGTAATTCCTATTATAACCAATGATAACAATGTCCGCATGTGTCGATTTTCCAATTATCGTTTTTCCCGTATCTATCGTACAAATAAGAGTTCCCCGCCATTGTAAATTACACCGGAACCTCGTTGCATCGTTCCCGTTTCTTTTGTTTTCCCGCATCCATCGATCGTTTTTCACGGTCCCGACAAATTGCCTATATAAACAATGTTAAATAAACCCACACGGATCGTTCATATATGCATAAATTTCCCACATCGACCGTTCAGACATTCTCACCTACAAAATTAAAAAGTTAACTTACATTTTACGTTTTCATATCACGCTCGTATACACTTCTCGAAACAAACAGGCGTAAAGAACTTAACATAACCGCACAAGGCACACATTTACCGATGTCAAAAATACGGACGAACGTAATATGTTCGACTTGTTTTGACTATAAATTTCACCGTTATTGTTTCAAATATGTTAGGCAGTCCATCTTATTGTAAGAAACGTTTTACATACTGCAGGTTGTGTGTGTAAACACAAACATTGCCGTATTTTCAGTAAACGAACAACAAACATGTTGCCAACAACAGAAAAACGTAATTTTTTATAGAGGAAATATTTTTTTTATGTTGATATCCAAATTATTTTCAATAGATTTCGAACACGTATATTGTACAAAAAAATTCATTTTGTTCTATTGTAAATATGCGCTCTTACTTTTACATTTCCGTAAAGTTTAGTGAATAAATTGCAGTAACGTCAAGAATTTTGGGAATTTTCTTCCGCCATTTTGTGCACTTCCGAGTACAGCTGAAGGCAGCCGAGCGCAAGCGCATGAGTCGGAGAGGTTACGTTTCGCTTTGTAAATACGTATCTCATTCTTGTTACGTTTTTTGTTTAGATAGAAACTTTTTTGAATTTTGATAACAAGTGGAGTACACTATTTTTATTTTAAGGCCTGTGAAATGTATTTATAAATTATTGCCGTAAGTGTCGCGGCCTTCAAAATCTGTTCCCTCACTTGAATAAAGGAGGTAGAGAAATGTCCCGGTGAAAAGCATGCTGACATCACAAATGTCTCGGATTGTCACCTTTGACGTTAAACTAGATTGTTGGTAATACAAATGAAGCTACGACCATATTCAATACACACATATTTGAAGCAAATTTTCATGTGGTGGACATTATTAAAAATAATTTTTGAGGTTATGTTTTTAGTTTTTTTTAAGTAAGGGGGGGGGGGGTTGCGTGTTTCCAGCATGTTTCGTTTTCTCGGATGCATCGTTTTTTTTATCATTGGTCCCTTGAAAAACGATGGATAGAGGTTTAACTGTATTCCTAACTGACGCTCCCGGGAGAGAACAGTCTGACACAACTGCTGAAAACCCAAATTAAAGTTTGCATACTTCAAGTCACGCAACACCAACTCTCATCTACAAATAAATTTAAAAAAAGAGAGACAAAAATTAGTTTAAACAATTCTCACGGTTGTTCTGCCACCTCAATCATGCTAACAAGAAATTCTGTCCCGCACCGTCATCTCTCTCTCGCGCTCAAGCAACAAGTCAATGTTATGGTTAACCCCCGTGACGCTCTCTGGCGGCCACCCAGCGCACCTAGGTAAAAACATAATAGAAAACTAAAAAACTACATTAAATATAATGAAGAATTACAATCTTTATATTTTTAAACTCTCTCTCAAATGAAAATATTACTTTGAAAAACATAATTACACTTCAAAATACGACATAAACTTTAATAACTTTAAACTGCATGCCTTTGACTGGCCCATGACGGCCAGTGCAAAACATATCACTGTCTCTCTTGTGCACTCAACGAGCGGCCGCAAACGTGCGCACCAGTGAAAAGTAAAAGTAGAAGATACTGTTGAAATCTAAATTTAGCCATTCCAGGAACTGGGTAGGTACTGTAAAACCTTGTTAATTCGAAGTGCTCGGGGCAGAAATTTTGTACTTCAAATTACAGAATTTAACAAAAAAAAAAAAAAATGTAGCCAGCCGTAATGCACTACTTGGCAATGCAATACATTACTCGCGCCATCGGAAGAGGAAGAGTCTTCAACTGAAATCTGGCCGGCTGGCCAAGTGCCTTGGTCCACATTTCAGCGAGCGCGGGCTAACAGATCTTACCAAGTGTGCTGATTGGAAACGACTGGGACAAAAGCTTCGGTAAGCACGGCCACGCGCGTCACCGAAACTAGCGCCACACTGCGGCCACGGCGAGGAACTCCTCTGATAATTACAATAACTTACAATATACTTCCAAATTATATGTAAAAGTGAATTTGAAACATCGTGTACATACATGCAAAATGTGTACATACATTAATTAAAATTACTCAAAATTACAATATTTTACCAGAAATCTGTCAAATACTATTATCAAGCCACTGCTCATTCCAGGGCCGTCGGAAATGACGGACCAACCAGAACGTTCCGGACCGATGTTGGCCCAGCGCATTCCTGAGCGGCGCCATCATGTCTGAGTCCAGGCACCTAGCCTGGGCCAGAACTTATGGTAAATGTAATTTTTACAGATATAAACCAAGGCCTCAAAGTTACACAAAAAAGTTACTTAGATAAAATGTTACAAATTAAATCCTAATTAGAATGACACCAAACAAGGCATACTTATGACAGAGCAATTAAAATATTAATTAAAAAAAAAACAACTAGGTCACAAAATTAATCACGCACGTCCTGTTAACAACCCTAAGTAACCCACCGCAACGGTCGCCAACATCGTATAGATCACCATCAAAATACAATATTTGGTTACAGAACTGATAGTAAAAGGAAAATAAAAGCGCAGGCAGCCATTAGGAAATATTTAACTGCTGGGCCCTGCGCTCATACAGTCCCTCTTTGAAAACATGAAGTGTACAATAAGATCAGATACAAAACAAAAATAAATTGATGTAATAATCATTTAGATTTTGATGAGAACCGACGCACTTCTGCACTGCACACGCTGTAAAGAGGGGGCAGCCCTAACAGTCTAAACTGGGTAGTCAGCTATACCAACACACATTTCTTCTTAAATGACATGGTAGCGCTTCCTACCCTATCCTTGATACAATAGGCCTCATTAAGCCGGAGGCTTGTGGGCTAGCTTAGTTGGGTGCTGTTTAAATACAGACATGTTAAGCACAGAACAAGATGCAAGCAAAAAAAAATTGAGTTATACACAATTTAAAATAAATGCATAAGAGGAAGATAAAAACCAAACTAGGGCACCAAAAAGGCCAGGTACTTCACAATATGCTCATAAACTATAGTACAGCCTCCTCCTAGGCTGTTTCACGGCGACTTATATCTCTCTCGCCTCGTGCTGAATGTATTTATGTTTTTACACGAACGCTATAAATAATAGAGTGAAATTATTTTTTTTATTGGGTAAACACCTTACGTACTTAAAAGAATTAACTTGGCGCGTAATTTGCTTAAACAATGCATTACTGCATGTCATAAAACGTGCATTTCACAAGTGAGAACGATAATTGCGCTACCTATTAGCAACGTGTAGAAACATTTGTCTCCACAATGGGTATGTCGAACTTGTAAAATAAATAGACGTTTGTGTGTTACGTAATCCTGGAACTCCTAATTTATTTTTACCGCATATACTGGCTGTGAAAGTGAATATTTGCAGCCAGTTATACATGTAATTTTCGGCGATTTTAAGTAAGTACGTCACAAAATGGTGTTTTTGGAACATTAAACGTCTGTATATGCTACGGTGCCGCTATCTATCTTCTATCTTGTGAACGTTCATACAGTCACGCTATCTGTCTGCTCTGCACGCTACTTATATCTACGTTCTCGTGCACAATTCATCAAACGTCGAGGGATTGTTTTGAGGTTAAGTTATATAAAACTGCGCAATGAATAAATACGTCTGCTTTTTCCTTCTTTCTTTGTGAATAATTTACAAGGGCATTGTGCTAGTAACGAATGCCTACTTTTTTTCCCATTAAACACTATGCAAATCGGGCTATTCACTCGTGAGAAGGCACTCTGCAGCTCAGTTTTCTAATTTTTTAGGACACGTGTCAGTCATATCTATTGTTTAGCAGTGTTCTTTTAATTGTAAGACGTCTGCCTATTGATATCAATTTATATTTCAACAATCATTTGCGTTATTTTTCCATTAAATGCTACGGAAGTCAGGCTATTCGCTCGAGGGAAGACACTCGGAATCTCGATTTTCTAATTTTTTTAGGACAAGGATCTGTTATATCTATTGTTTAGCAGTGTTCTTTTAATTGTAAGACGTCTGCTTATTGATATAAATTTATATTTTAACTATCACTTGCTTTATTTTTCTGTTAAATGCTACGGAAGTCTGACTGTTCACTCGAGAGAAGACACTCAGATTCTCGACTTTTTTCATTTTTTGGGGACAAGGGTATGGCATATCTACTGCTTAACAGTGTGACGTCTGGCTACTGATATCAATTTATGTTTACATTATTATGTTGATTAATTTCTCGCAAAACGCTACGGAAGTCGGGGCCCGACTAGACACTTTGAAGAAAATTTCACATTAGGGTTGGGGGAGGGGGGGGGGGCAAAATAAGCCGCTATCGATTTTACGAATGCTATGAGAGGAACCGTGAGTATTCGTAAAATCGGGGGTCTAGTGTATATTAATATTACAAAATTTCTATTGAGATACTTTTGACTATGGATTAAAATAGAGTATGGTCCCTGTTTAATATTCCTGTACGTTTTCTGGTTATAAAACTACTTTCACTGGTGCTTAAAACTGTTTAACAGTTAAAAATTATCCTTATATAAAGTAACCACATTTAAAAACTTAACATTTTTTTGGGTCTCTTCAGAAACATGAAAATATGGTTCTACTGCATTATGAAGTGCGACAAGCACTACAATCAAGAACAATCACTGTGTACAGATCATG
>PNEQ01128607.1:0-34601 GCA_003012365.1 Medauroidea extradentata
CTGTGCCCTTATCTGACTCTTACTCTTTCGGGGTGTGACCATGGCCTCAAACGCGGCCATGGCACCAGACAACCCTGCTCAGCCGCGATGCATGCGACCATTTACAGGTAAACCCGACCTAAGGCGTATAGGGCTTGCCCTGAGACGCATCCTATTTCTCCAACCGGCCTAGCTACTAACATGCATGCCGGAGGGCCCATAGAACTGTGAAGGGGCTCACGTTGGCGTAGCGGGATTTGGGGGCTCGCCAAAAAAAAAATAAAAACGTCGCCTGATTTGACGCCATTGGACTTCTATCTGTGGGGTACGATTAAAGATAAAGTCTATGCACGACTCCCAACTACTCCAGAAGACATGAAACATCGCACTGTCGCGGCGTGTTCTGCGATACAGCAAGGTACATTCCAGGCTGTTCGAATGACGTTGCACAAACGACTGCAGATGTATGTTGCAGTTGAAGGCTGCCATTTAGAGCATATACTGAATTGACGTCAGTGGCAAGCCGTGTTTTCAATATGTTTACTTACTGTTGAATTGTGTCTTTGTTGTATTGTAAAAGCAACATGAAACATGCACCCTGCACAGTAAAATACGTGTTACGTTTTTGCTCATATGCTAGCATAAAAGTAGGTCCATTCATGTGTTGACATACTACAGTGTCCATCTAGCGTTTCTCACGCCTTTTTCATAACAGAACTCTGACAGTTGCAAATCCAGTTCACGTGTCGTAGTTAAGTGCAATGTAAAGAAAATGGGACAGTATTGGAAATTCGTACCATATTCCTCACATAGAGTAGAATGTTATCACTAACAATAAAAATATATCATTACGCGAGTGAAACTACACTTATGCGTAAGTGAAAAAAGAACTACACGACATTCGCATTACATGTCTGTAGGCTAATCAACAGCTGAACTGAATGCTTGAAATGAAGAAGGACGGAGTGTCGAAAAGAAAGACGTATAACAGGGTTACAAATAATTTAATTGTCATTAAATGTAGTTGTAGTTGTAACACGTAATATTAAACGACTAAGATTAAACGTAGGTATTTTGTAATATAATGAAAATATCCCATGTTTTGTAACAACCATCTGATAGGGTAAAGTTCATATCACTACAACGGTTCACGTGTTTTATCATACATAGACCTAGGTTCTGTTCTTGTTACTGTTCTGTAAACGCAGAAAAATTTCCACATTTTAATTGCTTCCGCAGCTCCTAATTTGCACTTGGTGGCGATAATCGTAACATCTACTTTATGTAGGCTATTCATTGGTCACTAAAGTATAAAAATTAATCCGTAGGCACTGAGGAAAATCTACAAATGTACGTAATTAGGTATCAAATACATACGCACTCTCCTAACGATGTCAATCATGTTAACGTTTATTTATTACGCATTTACGCATAAGTACTCCTTGCCCTGTTGAATCGGCTCACGACGTTCGCATTCCCAGTATTATTCTGCGCAAAATGGAAAATGAAATGTTTGAAGTATTCAATAGTGATGTTGGAGAGGGGCGGTGGGTAGAACTCTTTCAGTTAAACTCATTAGTTCTCCGACGGCTGGCAGTACTTGAAGCTGATTGGACGAGGATTTCTGTCCATTGTGAGTTGTAATTTCGTTTGCCTCGAGCCACCCCGGAGTTTGAATGGCTGGGAGGTATAGCACGACCCCTCCGCCTAAGAGGGGATAAACAACTACCACACAAATTACCGGCTCGTGTGTGTCTGTGTGTGTTCCTGAATACCGTGCCCCTAGACCTTATTCAGGCGATATTCAATGCGTCTTTTCTGGCGGACCTCTCACGTCCCCTCCAACCCCTGCACACACCCAACTCCCCCCCTTCCCATCCCCAATTTGTCCGAGCGCTAAATGGCTGGCCCGTTTGACCGCCAGGAGACAGTGGACGGGATCTCCTCTTGTGCCCAATTACTCGGCGGGACCTCACGAGGGCACAGTAGACGCTGCGGATCAAATAGGTAATCAAGATGTGGCCTGAGGCAGGAGAGAAGAGAGGGCGAAGGGCAGGGATGAGCTGCCCTCGTAAACTACGCCTTCCTTCGTGAGGACTAACTCAGGTACGTACGATGGGTCGATAGAAGAACAGGTCTGGACACTTACCTGGGAACTTGACGCCCTTGTTGTTTGGCTGTAGTTTACTAAGTTCACGATAATGCTATATGTTTTTGGCGCTCCCACTAAGATTACAAATTTATCAAAACATATTTTTTATCAATGTATGAAATGCTTCCTTCGCTCGCAATTTAAAATCATGGCTCCAGAAATCATTATTTACTTTATAATGTTAACAAAGGAAAAAAAAGTGGGCGGAGTTCGAGTCCGACTGCCCGGATTACAGCGCCAAAAAAGTACAACATTCTCGGTATCTTGACGAACTACAGCCAAACAACAAGGAGGTCAAGCAAAGTACATTGGTAGATAGGCGAGTGTCCAGACCTGTTCTTCTACGACCGTGGCCTGAACGCAGGACGAGAAGACATGGTAAAGTTGTCTAGCATTCAAGGATCATTATACGTGAGTATAGCTGTTTATGGTCGCCAAATAATCATTAAGAGTGCGTGATAGATAAATAAACGCTGAAAACATCAATTAATTTCTACGCTTTTTTCGAAGCCAATACGGATAAAATACTCAATGACAATCCTAGATAATGGTGTTTGCCAACTTAATGAGTAAATATTTATCCAAAATTACTAATTCGTTACGCGTGATTTCTTGCGCCGCAGTTAAATGCACAAGGTTCCGGCGTCAGAGATTGTGCTTCAGAAGTTCGTAACACTGGAAACAATTTTGTTCAAAACATTGGCTTAAACTATTGTCCAAGATTGCTATTGTTTAATTTTCGCAAATTGGCTTCAAGAAATCTACAGTTATAGATTAATGCTTTTAGCGTTGAAATATGTACCACGTCCTCTTAAAGATTTTTTTTTTTTTCGCTGCAGAAATTGGCGAAAATGGGTTTTTTCTCAGCTCGTTATATGTATGTTTATCTTGGTTAAGAATCTTTAAAAATATATAGGCGTGCACAATACTCCTTTATCTTACATAGTACGTCATGCAGCAACAGCGAGTTATCAGTGAGAAGGCTGCACGGCAGTTAAGTGGCTTGCGTCTAGAGGCTATGAGGAGGTGTGATGCGCGTGCTGTGTCGTCCTTAGTGCTTCCAGACTTGCAGACTTCTAACGCACATAATACGTCCACCTAGGAAGCCTAAGTCGGACGGGGTACATACAGACATACAGACTTACGCGTCAGTCTTCAACGCCTTTGCTCGTCGGGGCAGGTCTTACGTTGAACCTTGTCTCAAGCTGTTGGCACAGCGAATGAACAATGCGTCGTCTCACACGGACAATATCGGCGAAGGCAAGTCCAATGTCTGCATGGCGGCACGCAGTGCCTCACCACGTCGTCCACAAAAACAACCGTTGAAGTAGACTTGCGGCAGCTGTGTTAACGGGGATTGATCCTTCTCGGTTAGGATTTATGGTTTTTCTAATAAATCAGGGAACGGAGAGATATTTGACTACGCAGCAATACGCTCACCGCAATGAAGACGTCAGCTGAGCCTCGCCAACACGCAATATCTCGTAGTTTAAGCCTGTCTTTAGCCTCTGCAGCCGTTATATACTTTTCGTAGTCTGATGTTATCGTTCGCATTCTGGAAACTATTTCACTCAACGACTATCCCTGAGTAAAGAAAATCATGCATGCTACTGAGTTTTGCCATGGCAATAACTAAATTAATAATTCCATGTTATCCTAGTGAGATAGCAATATACATTTCTTAACCATGTTTGCACTCATATTTCTATATCAGACAAAGTGGTCTTGCTTATTTCATTTTCTGGCAAATCTAGTTGTTTATAATTATGGCAATTAGGAGTCAGCCAAGTATCATTAAGTATTTCAAAGTCAATATTACTTATTTACCGAGAGCATCCATGTAGTAACACACTGAACAGCCATCTTGTAAGTGCCGTTTTCGTAACTGAACACGTAATACATTATTTTTCTTATATTGTTGGACTGTAGTTTCTTCTTTGATTGATTTAGTATCTAGTAATTCTGCATGCTAGATATTACAGGATCACCAGCGAACTATCCAGAACTTTATGTGGTAAGATAGTCTCTGGTGTTTCCCTTAGTCACACACTGAACCCTACGCTTAATGATAGAGCTATATTTAAAAATGTATTTCCTGATATTCCGAACAAATGGTAAGTCAAAGCTGGGCTATTTAATATCGCAGTTGGGCACAACATTATTGTGTTTTGCATCATATAGTGTCGTTGCAAAACGAATTGCATTACGTTACAGCGGTGACCATAAATTACTATTGGTGGGAAGTATGTAGCAAAATTCAATACAGTGTTATGAGATTCGCATGCATCTGATGAATACCTCTTAGGTATGGCAGGTTATAGAGGCAATTTCTTTAGCTATGCTAGAGGGCTTCAACACAGTGTTTCCAATGTACGTGATTTTTCGACAGTGACATTCCTTGCGCAAAGAAGTTAAGTGGTTGAACGAGCAAGATTCCACCTTAGTGCTCGCTATAAGAAATGTACATGAAATTGAATAGGGTTAGTCGAATTTCAACAATTTTTGCCGAATTCACTTTTTTTTAAATTATTTATTGATCTATATCATATGACAAAAAATTTAAATCTGTAAACATTTCACACATTATCTGTAAAAATAACGTTCAAGTAGCCTACGATGATGGTTTTCCGTGAAAACAAAAACACACGCAATTGCTTATTTTCTGAGGTATTCCCAAAGTTAAAGTATTTCTCTTAAAACTACTAATCAAAGTGTATGTCATCCTGACAAAAAGATCATATATTCGTATTATAATTGAAACCACGTATTTTAATATTATTTCATTAATGGAAGTGGGTTATTTTACCAATCACGTTTTCAGATGTGCTAGAAGTGTGTAAGCTTTCGCGGCCGTTGTCATGACGGTATTGGCTACCGGGTTGAAGCCGCAACCAATCAGACGCGACTCCAGCCTGGAAACCAAGACCATCCCGTTTTCAAACGTGTTTGATTTCCGACACAAGTAGCAAAACCTTCAGATTTGCTAAGTAGTAATTTTTTTTTCCTGGAAGTGTTTTAAAAACTCTAACATTGGGTGCACTCTTTTTTTTTCTTATTGATTTCACTACTAATTTCATGCAAGAGTAGCGACCGTAGTTTGCGCAATGACCACCTTCCGTCAAGGCGATGAATGGTCGACCTGTATTTTCGCATGCGGAAATCCTGCCGGACGATGCCGTTAGTCGGAGGGTTTACTCTTCAATCTCCCCTCATAACGGCGCTGCTCAGTACCTAATTTAATCCCTGACCAAAACCATAATCTGTTTACACGTTCATACAAGTGAGTGTGGATTAGTGAGAGATTTTGGTCAGCGTTCAGCATCGATTTCTTTAGTGCTGGTGACATGGGGTGAATATGGAGCAGCGCCGGAATGAAAGGGTGGGGGGAAATGGAGATCCTCGAGAAAACCCGCCGACCAGCGGCATCGTCCGGCACGATTCCCACATGCGAAAATCCGGGGACCGTACCCGCCGGGAATCGAACCCGGATCGCCTTGGTGGGAGGCGAATGGTCTGACCATTCGGCCACCGCGGCTCCAGCTATCTAGGTGGCCGCCTGTTGGGGGGGGGGATGAGAACTTGAACTCCACCACCAGGAATTACGAGCTTTTAATGAGGTTTTCTACTAAAGAAGCACGTCAGGAGTAAACATGGTCGTATCGTTGTAAATGCGTAGGACCAACCGTTTTCGTGCAAAATTCGTAAAGAGTGGGTTGCTGTAAGAATGTTCTTACTACGTAGGCAATACGGCATACACGTTTGATTGGCTGGCTGCTGTACTACCTGCTATGAATGACGGATGGGAGAGAATCGAGGTCTAACATCTCATCAACAGCTAAGATCATTAGATACAGTAACACAAAGAACTGAACAATGTCAGAGAACCGGGAAAGGAATCGGCCATGACCAATATCAAGGGATTCAACCCATCATTTGGCTGCGACCGTAAATTTGTACAATATATAAATCCAACATTGAGCAAAAATCATTATCAATGCCTGTTGTATACTGAAAGAAATTTACTTCAACATTTAAAAAAATTTAATTTTTCTTTCGTACAAAATTTCGATGCAAAACTGGTCATATTTTCTGTTAATTTGTTTATTGGTTAGTCCAGATCCACGTTCAATACGAAGCGTTTGTTGAGTACGATTTGCTAAAATTCACTACTTTCCGCAGTTGTATAGTAAATAAGAATTAACTTGTAATAGAATGTATTCGAAAGTAACAAAGTTTGCTTAAAAATTCTTCAAAAATCCATTTTAGTGTAGTTAAGTAACCACCTTTGTAATGTTGTATGTACATACCTTTAATAACAAGCAAACTCAGATCACACAAGAATTAACGGCAGAAAAAAAAATCAAGTGCTAAAAGTATACTGAACCAGGCGGTTTCCTATTGATTAATGTAAGTTTAACGTTGTCTGGCACTGAATGTATATACAATATAAAATCGAATGTCTGTATGCGTTCCTAAACAATTCATCCTATTATTATGAAACTTTGGTGAGTTGTGCGTGCGATCGCGAATGTTTTTGACGGGGGAAAATAGTGGGGGAGGGGGGTGGCGAAATGGGGCAGGGAGCAAAACTGGGTACAAAAAGCATTGAGTGAAAAAAAAATGTTATTTTTCAAAATGATTTTAAAATTGTAATGAAAGATCCTTAACATTATTTTGCACTATTTGAATTCTTTTTTTTTTAATTTGGTCGCAGAAATTTTTTTAAAAATATTTTTAAAAATTACCGTAATTTAATACTTTTAATGCTGTTATCAGTATGAAATTTGAAGTGCCGAAAGGTTTTTATCAAAGACTGTTACTAAAACAATTTTTTTATATTTACTTATTTATTGAAAATTCAGTTATTAAAAATTATTGATAACAGAAATAGTAAATATACTGTCGCACATAAATTGGAAACCACCTTAACGAAGTCACCAGCTAAAGCTTGTTTATTATATAGTAATTTTGAAGTTCTTTACTGTTTTGTTCACAGACGGAAATTCTTCCGTAGCGTCTAGTAAGTTTTCCAAATACGTTTCGAGGGTGGTAATGAATGATATGCAGGCTTTTTATACTTGACTGTCTGGCTGGTGTATTAATTCTTATTGTCGTTTTAAATTGAGCAATATTATGTAACATAGTATATATTGGTATTCTGTTAATGTTGTAATAAACACTGATGAGAAACTTGACACTATGAGCTTGAAGAGTTTCTCCTTCAGGTGCATAGTCTTTGAAGTGTTAATAAGTAGTCCTTATATCCCGTAGTAGTTCTTAAACGTTTACATGCCATGGTAGTGTAGTGGTCAGACCACTAACAAATACTGATGACAACATATGGATTTTCAGAGGTTGCAGATATTCGTCCAAATACACAGTATCCCAACTGCCACTAAATGAGAATACATGTTTTTAATGTAACGCATAAAAATTTGCTACACATGTTTCCAGGCCTAGTTTTAAAAAAATCCAACCCCTGAACAATATTTAATGTAATCATAAAAAAATTGTGACTTGCGTTGTGCTTCATACCACCAGTAAGTAAATGTCGCAATCGAAACTTTTGCAACAGGGCACGCCTCATCGTACATTAGAGGTCTGTCTGTGTTGCCGACGAGATCCACTGTTTCTAACGTCTACGAAAGATACTAAAAGTGGCAGCCGCCCTCCACACAGAGAGCATATAATAAAAGAGGTGACCCAACTCCCATGTTGAAACAACGAAAAACGCATTTTCGCCTCCCATCAAAGCGATGGTAGGAATCGTGCCGAACGATGTATTTGGTCAGCCGGTTTTCTCGGGGATCGTACGTTTCCCCCGCCCCCTCACTTCGGCGCTGCTCCGTACATCGCCGGCCTTCTTAGCGTAGGAGGTTAGGTGTACGGTGCGAGCGGTACTAGGTTCGAATCCTGGCTCGGGTATGTATGTTGTGTTGTCTCTTCACCTCACTTCACCCACATCGGCTCTTAAGACCTCGTTGTTAAAGGGCCGTAAAGTCATCTTATATCACAAATTCCATACTCGTATGTCACCCCTCACCAGCACTTAACACTGTTGCCTGGTTGACCTGCTATAGCCTTTTGTTGTGCGGGTAGTATTTCGTGTAGCTGTCCACACTACACAGCGTTAACCATTGCGCTCTTCCAGTACGTGATCTATCTAGGAGTGCGTGGGTGAGAGATATTGGTCATCGCTTAACATCGAGGTCTTCAGCGCTGGTGAGGGGTGACATGAGGTGAGTATGGAGCATCGCCGGAATGAAAGGGTGGGGGTAACAGGAGATCGCCGAGAAAACCCATCTACCAACGTCATCGTCCGGCACGATTCCCATATGCGAAAATCCGGGGACCGTACCCGCTGGGAATCGAACCCGAATCGCCTTGGTCGGAGGCGAATGGTCTGACCATTCGTCCATCGCGGCTCCAGCTATCTATGGGGCCGTCTGTTGGGAGGGGGGGGGGTGGAAGATGAGAACTTGAATAAGTATCAGTGTCGGTGGAATTCTGTCCCATGGCTTGTCTTAAAAGAAAAGGTAGAAAAGCTCAAGGACAAATGCCACCTTCCCCTCCATCATAAATCACGTTCGTGCATCCTCAGGGGATTATCTTTCTGCTTATCTCTATGCTCGTCTTGACCAATGCCTTGACAGAGTAGGCGCCTCGCCCCCCTGAGCTAGATACACGGCCATCTTCCCAGCGATGGCATGTTCCCTCTCGTGTACACTTTGCCCATGCACCAAATATTTTCTTAACCAATTTTAGCTTTTTTTTGTGTTCCTATTTAAGATAGATATATGCCACCATGGACGTTTTTGTGTACGGAAATCCATACTCTTTGAATGCTGAAGAAGCCTTTTGTACCAAAAATATATAGTCTGATTTCTGGAACATTTTGGAAGTTTAACAACATGATGAAAAAAAGTAAAAAGCAAATTACTATATTTTACTCTGGACAGTGATTCTCAATAATATCAGTCGCACTCGTGTTCCTGAACCCTGTGTGTCTATTTAATGACGGGAACAGATTCCAGTTCCCGAAACGTCGTAACACTGTCTGTTTGGAAAACTACTGTGTTTTGTTTCGTCTCTTCATTGTGTCGTTTGTCTTGTCTGTATGTTTCTGATATCGGTTGCGTTTTGTCTCGTCTACTTGTGATCTTTTGTTATTTTTCTGTTCGTATCTGATATCTACTGTGTTTGTTGTTTCGTCTCATCGTTGTGTCGCATGTTATTTGGTTTTTTATTTTATTTGTTATTAATTTCATTTATTATCTGTTTGTTCCTTGTTTTTATTTGACCCGATTCCTTATTGGAATTTCAAGTTGTGTATCTTGCTGAATAAGCATACTCTGCATATTTTATGGTTTTCTTTTATTTGTTTAGTTTTCTTTGACATTCATTCAATTTTGCAATGGAGTACGTCCAAGAAACTGAATCTAGTCATGAACTCCCATTGCACAGTTCTTTCAAAGATCATGCCTACTCTTAAGACAAAGATGTTAAGTACCTACCCACCCAAAATACCTTCGCTCTTCACTCTTATTTTCGCCGAAGTGGCAGGCCGAAGTAGGCCACAATCCTCCCCTCCCTGATACCAACGCCAATACATCATCATGGATAATGGAGAGCGACGTTTCAGAATTTCCGTGTTAATAACATAATATTAGTTATTGCGATTAACTTTAAAAATAAAACTGTTTGATACGTGTTAGTAGAGATGCATAGTTTCATTTCATTGATATTTCATTGTAACTTTTATTTTCTCGTTGCATAAGTTGTCCGTCGGAGGAGGGGTACTTCAGCAATCTTCGGCTGAGGATTTGTTTTCCCTATTCCGGTTACGAGGGCCTGCCTCCGACACAGAGTCGAAATCGCGGAGGGTTCGCAAGTTGTAAAGCTGTGTTTTGCCAGTGTTACATCGGGCGGACAGTCGGGGACAAACACAGCGGAACGCGCAGAGATACACGCGACAATGCCACACCCCCTTCCCCTCCCTCACCATCAGTCCTCCTTTTTCCGCCGCACATTTTCACGCGCTTTGTTGCAGTTTTCAAAACCGGGACTTTTTGGGGCGCGTTAGCGGGCGATCGTTGTGCGCGGTATCATTACTCGCGGAGTTATAATGGAGTGGGCGTGGAGCACAATGAAGCAAGGGGAAGCCGGCCAGACAAGGGCGATTGAAGTGTTTGTTTGTGAGGGGAGGGGGAGACAGTAGCGTCGCCCACAATGCATCACACCCGCTGGCGAGAGATCGAGTCGGGCAGATAGCATCGAGTCTTATCGCCGGCCAACAGATACCTCGCCGCGACAGATTGATTACTTGGTTTGTCGGCGTTGTTATGTCGGGAAGGGGAGGGGGGTCCCTAGTAACAGGAAATGTTTAACATGTGTGAACGAGGCAGACGATGGGGAAAAACAACACGCCGCGAATGATGCTCCGGGTTTTTTCCAACTCCCGATGAAAGCGACGCAACCGACGTTATTTCTCGGACACAGTGGCACATGGCGGGCGCGATGTGACACAATAATTCTCGTCATTGCGAAAACTAGTTTCGCTGCCGTAGCGACAAACACACAAACAATCTCAATGTATAAAAGCGTTCACTGACTGACATATCAAATTGCAGCCCAAACCGCAGGACTTAAGAACGTGAAATTAGGTCATAGGCAAGCACTAAGAAGGGATTTTTCATAATTCGATCCCTACGGGGGTGAAATGTGCTTTCTAAAATTCGTCTACATAGCTCGAACCCGACGGCCTATCGTCGTGACATTTACTTCAGTTATCAACCATAAAAATGCGTATTAGTCAATTTAAGGATTTTTTAAATTCAACATTTAAGGCGGTAAAAATACCTCAAATGTGTTTTCGATTAATTATCTTTATCTATCAAGCCCTTCGGAATACGTAGTTGCATTAACCTTCAAAAATATGCTTATGTCAATACGCAGAAGTTGATTTAAGGATTTTTCGAAATACAACTTCCAAAAATTAAAAAGGGGCTAAATGTTTTTTAATACTCGTCTGTATTTTGACTTCAATTGGATGCGTATACAAATGTATAAGAAAGGACTTCAAGACGTTTCGAAATTATGTATTTAAGGGGATGAAAAGACGGTAAATGTGTTTTCGATTACTCTCACATAGGCCTATCTATCGAATCTGTCGAGATATCGAAGTGTTGTTTGCTTCAGAATGATGTTTACGTAAAGATTCGTACTAAAATTTCAGGATATTTTCGAAATTTGCACACTTGAGTTTGCCCCTGTACCTTTGCAGGGCGCTATTTCTGAAGAAATGTTCTCGAACAAATAATATTTCTTTTCACGTTGTCTACCACCCATGTGATTTACGTCTATTTATTCCCGAACACCCTATATGTGTGTGTGTACTATGTATCATAAACACATTTTACTTCTTTTTTAAACGTCTTTGGGGTAGAATTCTGAAAATATTCTGAAGTGGTATTTTGGGTATTTACTTAAAAATCATTCTGAAGTAAAGAGCGCGTCAATATCACAACTAGTTCGATAGATATGGATGAATAATCTAAAACAAATTTCACACGGTTTGACCCCCATAATTATCGGTTTTCGTAACGTCACGAAGTCTTATCTTATAATTTGTATACGTTTTCAATTGAAGTAAAAATACGACGATAGCCTGTAGGATTCAAGGTGCACAGATGATGCATTAAAAAAACACTCTTCTTTATTCCTTGGGTGTCTAATTTTGAAAAATCGTAAAACAATTTTCGGATTACGCAAGCATCATTAAGAAGCGATGGCAACTCTGTTTCCCGAAGGACTCAACAGATATCGATAATTAACCGAAAACACATTTCACGTATTTTCACTCCCTTAATGTTTGAATGTCGAAAAATCTTGAAATTCACTCATATGCGTTTTTATGGGTGTCCCATTGAAATGAAAACCACGACGATAGGCCGTCAAGTTTGAGCTATATCACCGATTCTTCGATAACGCATTTCATCCTTTGAGGTCGAATTTTGAAATGTTCATTCTTTGTGCTCGCCTTCGGTCTGAGGGGATCCCATACAAAAACAATTCACGTTTCTAAGTTCAGTGGATTGGACTGCATCTAGATGTGTCAGTCAGTAAACTTTTGTACGTATAAAGATTACGTGTATATGTTTTACTCACTGTTGAATATTTTATTGTATCAAACGTTTCGTTTTATTGTGGTATTTTACGACTCAACAACATTCGCTTGTTATAACGTACCATAAACTTGTGCTATGTTACCCCACACAAGATGTTATTTTTTTTTTTATAAATAGATAGATAGTTGGAACAGAGTTTTAAAAAAATATATTCCTATGGTCCTTCTACTTGACGATTGAAACCGTATACATAAAGTGTGTAAAAAAATAACACATGACCAATATTGCTCCGGTTTACCGAAAATGGTTCAGTTTGTCATACCCCCTTATTGCAAAAGTCGTTCAAAGATAACTCTTCTATTACCCTAATTATCACAGTATTTCGACGAACAAATAAGTTTTGTTGCGTTTTAAATTTCCTTCGGCATATAAAGTATGTTATCTTAAGGCCATGCTCTCTATACTGTTTTACAGATGATAATAATTTTTTAAGCTTAAACGAGAGCAGACTTCAAAAATCCGTCTGACTGTTTTGTTTAATTTGTTTTACCGTGATAGCATTATTTTAAAATAAGAAATTATACGGTTTTGCCTAAAAAGTCAACTAACCAGAATTATGGTATACATAATTAGCTAGTGCCATAGTATTTACTGCCTTGAAAAAATCAGCCAAAATGGAGAAGAAGATTTTAAATAAATCTGCCGGATAGATTTTGATATCTGCTCACGTTTCGAGTAAAATATTAATTTATCTAAAAAAAGTATAAACAAGAGAGCATTGCTTTAAGAGTATAGTCCTGTACAGGAAGATTGAAGACAGTTGAGGGCCTTGTGCTAGGCGGTGAAGAGGCAAGTGAGGAGGGAGCAAGAATGACCCCTACTGGCCGTGCTCTCCAAGGCTCTGATGGTGCAAGTTTCGTAAAACATTCACAGTGGTTACGTAATTAAAGAAATTCGTTGCCAACATGTCTAGCTCACGGTCGTAGAAGAACAGGTCTGGACACTCGCCTATCTAACAATGTATTTTGCTTGACCCCCTTGTTGTTTGGCTGTAGTTCGTCAAGTTACCGAGAATGTCGTACTTTTTGGCGCTGTAAACCGGGCGGTCGGACTCAATCTCCGTCCACTTTTTCCATTATTAAATTTATAAAGTAAACAAAGATTGCTGGAGCCTTTTCTTAAATTTGTGAGCGAAGAAAGTATTTCATAAATTGATAAAAAAAATACGTGTTGATAAATTGTTTATCTTAGCGGAAATGAAGTGGGCGGAGTTTAGTCCGACCGCCGTAACATCAGCGCCAATAAAAGACTATATTCTCGGTAACTTGGTGAACTACAGCCAAACAACAAGGGGGTCAAATATCCAGGCGAGTGTCCAGACCTGTTCTTCTACGGCCGTGGTCTAGCTATAGCTCAACTTCAGTATTTTTCCAATTATATTCCCGGGGTCGCGGTGGCCGAACGCTCAGACCATTCGCCTCCCGTCAAGGCGATTCGGGTTCGATTCCCGGCGGGGTCGGTCCTCGGACTTTCGCACTTGGGAACCGTGCCGGGACGATACCGCTGGTCGGCGGGTTTTCTCGGGGATCTCCCGTTTCCCCCACCCCTTTATTACGGCGCTGCTCCATACTTACCAAATGTCACCGTTCACCAGCGCCAAAGACCTCGATGTTAAGCGCTGACCAAAATCACTCACTCATATTTTATTCCCACACGGAACTTTGGCTTATGTAAGATCCACACGAATTCGTCGGTTTTTATTAAATAATATTTTTTTCGTTACTTATTGACCTATTATGATAAAATCTAAACCATACAAACGTGTATATAGACCATTCGGGATAAAGTGAGCACTCAAAAAAGCCCTGCTAAAGTTCTATTTTCAACCAATTCGTATCATTCCTCGCGTAACGGCTAACGCCGGGAAATATCTAACCTCTCTGGACACGTCACTTTATACTTGCGCGTTTAAAATAAAACATGCTGTTCGTATGAATCAATACAGTTTGATTTAAAAAAAGTTCATTATTTATATATAATACAATTATGTCGATTTCGGTTGATTTTGTTCTAGTATTGTTGAATTTAAATAAGACGATACACGGAACTATATTGCGTAATTACGCTGCCAACCAAACAAGCTGTAAGGTAACTATAGTCTATGTTTAATTATATGTAGTAACAGCTAGTGATATTTTTCAAAGGTAAAATTTTTAGTGCTCACTTTATCTCGAACGACCTATATACACATTGTGTTTAAAAATTGGGTAAGATCAATGGGCCATTAGAGACGGCGACACACAACTTAGTGCAATGACAGGAGTTGGGAGAGGAGTCGGCCATGGCCTTTGTTAAGAACAATCCCAGCTTTCGCATGGAGCGATTTCGGGAAACCATTGAAACTGAGATTAGGATGGCTGGAGCCGGGGATCGAACCCAAGCCCTCCCGAGTGCGAGTACAATGTGTTATCGTTGCGTCACCTTGTTCGGTGTAAAACTTGGGTCCAAGTACAGTATAGCACAGGTGAATCGTTGTTAGAGGATTTCTCCGAGCTAAAAATAACGTAGAGTGGCTGCTTGTGTGGGCATATTTAGCGCGTCCGAGTCCTCGAATAGGAGTATCACCTATTTTTTAATTTTATTTTTATTTAAAAGTATGTTTAATTTAATGAATAACGGTACCATACTGCCTTTATTTGCGTCCGTATAACCCGATAAAAACGTAAATAAAGAGAGTAATGGACGACTTGAAAAGAGGCGGAGCTTCAGTCAGGTGTGGGAAACAATTCCTATCTTCATGGATACCGCAGCCGAACATAATCTTCATTTAGCTGTTTGGCTTCACATGTCCCGGAAGAGATGTACGTCAAGAAAATTGATTATTTGTTTGGAATTAGCCGTTTTTTTTTTTTCAGGTAAACATTAATCTTATGTATTTGCGTATCTTAACCATGAAGTAGAAACTTCTATTTTTTACCCTTGCGTGCAAATCTATGAATGCGCAACATTTTGCTTTCTGCAATTACCAACTAACAAATCAGCATTATTGTAAACAAGCTTTGTTTTCCACAGTACTTTTCCCCGGCGGTGACGTAAGGAGGCGTGTACTTCAAGTCGTCCATAATTTTAGCTCAGTAAAAACGGGTGCCGCCATGCCTTGTGACGTCATTGGACTTGTTATTGCATGTTTGTTTATTTTTAACTCTACAGCAACTTACGTTTAGGTCGTGAAATCGCGTTAAATCCTGTTGTGTGTTGTAAGAACAGGTATGGATGGAACTCTAAATAGTTATAAGTGTCTATAGTAGCTTCTTTGTGCAGCACTACAATTAAATTTACTCCAAACACAACATTCACTACAGCGCCGAGTGACAATACGAGACGGACTGCATGGTTTCCAAGAAAACGTAACCTGAAACAGTCTGCTATTAGCGACAAAAGTATAGTTTACGTATGCATTGGTTATTTCAGCGTATTGTTTACCGTATGATACGGTAAGTACAAAATAAATAAGTTATTTAAGTTAAACAGTTGCGACCGAATCTCGACATCTGTTCAGTTTATTGTGTTTTTGCTGTTCCACTGCGTGGCCGCCCCGCCAGAAAACGGCTTAGCCAACAGGCGAGTTCAAGGAACCTGTGATTGGCCGATAATTCGAGAGGTGGGCGGGGTTTTGAGAAATGTGCCAATAGATGGCAGCACAGTTACGGTAGGTTTCGCGGTCGCTTACACATAACGTAATAATAATTGGGAAGAACAGTTTATTTTTAATAGATAAATTGATGCGATATATTATTTTTCCAACTCGCGCAATCGAAACGTCGGTAAAAGTCAGCAGGTTTGCTTAAACGCATTCAAACTATTGGATCGGTAGGTTACTTCTTGGATGCATAAGGCCTACATACAGTTGACTAAAAAACTAGTTTTATTATTCTTGAGCGGATTTGACACAATAAATGTATTCGTAGTAAGTTATCATCACTCCGGAATTTGAATTAAATTGACGAGAACTCAAACCTACCACTAAAACGTCGTTATGTGTGAGAGCTACCTCGCTGTCTTCGCTCCTCGTAACTCACTCGGTACGTATCACCGAAATATTCGTTATTAACTAAGAAAATCTTCAACTGTAACGGCGCATGCATTGATAACGAGCAACTTTTGTAACTGGGTCCATCAAATTTATTCAGTTTTTTAAGTCAGTGTAATATTACAAAACATACTATAATGCCTTGCGGGCGGGCGGTAAGCGAAAACAACCTGTCCAATTTCGTCATAAGTCTTTTATCCAATAAGAACGCGTTTTCAATGTTTACGGCGGCGTTGGAAAATATTGCATTTTTAAAGCTTAATAGCTTGAAAATTAAAATACGCACGGAATTATTACTTTATAAGGCTGCATTTGGCGCGAAAATATTTCGGAAGAATCATGTAAATATTAAATTGTTTTTCTAGGTACTACCCCCATTGCGGGGAAATAAGGGCTGCCTAGTACTTAAGTCAAGCCTCGCCCTAGCCTCTAAGCGCAAGTCACAGAACTGGCGCGCAGTCTTCTCGCCGATATATCGCCTCTCTTGTTAGCGTCCTATTATAAAGTACTAGCTTTTATCCGCGGCTTCGCTCGCGTTGATGTCCTTTAATAAGTGACAGAGATTACTGAAAAATAAATATACTTTGTTCGTGTATAATTTGGCCCTGGACAAGACGCCACACGTGAACCACTTTGGAAGTTGACATAGTACGCTTATGTTCCCTCACCATCGCACTTGCATTGATGCCTTCTATTTTGGGTCTCTTTATGTTCCTGGGACCTCAGCCCCCCCGTCCCTTTGATTGCAGCGTTATCTAGTGGAGTTATCGAGGAATAGGCATAGATATCGCGAAAATATTCCCCGTGTTCAAATATCTATGTGTACCAATTTTCATTGTGCGGGAATCAGAAGGTAGACCTATACAAAGTTTCCCCTTCGAGTTTTTTTTTTCGCGATAAAAAATAGTCCATGTCCTTCTCCAAGGTCTAATCTATCTCTATACCAATTTTGATCTAATTGGTTTAGTGGTTTAGGCGTGTAAGCGTATCAAATAAACTATCAAACAAACTCACATTCACATTTACAATATTAGTAAGGATTTAAGACAAATTTGGTCCGCGTTTATACGCGTAAGAAAACGAAACAAATGATTATGAAATGGAGAAGAAGAAAGTGTTCGGAAGTGTACAGTTAAAGGTGTTTTCCTATACTGCCTATGTTATTCGTGACGAAAGTCGCACATTCTCTGAAATCTAATGAGTGACAATTTTATTAATGACAAATACAAGAGCAAATGTCATAAAACCCATAATTTATATCGACATTCTTTATACAGGCTATTCGTGGAACACAGATCTAATCTTTGACAGTATACGGTAAATCCAGGAAGTAATTTTAACGTAAATAGATTTAGTGAAAGCAATATTTTAAAATCAATCAGAGGAAAGTCTCCTTGGTATTAAATGAATCTAGGACATTTCAAGGTCATTAAATAAGGAAGATTTTTATTCAATTCCTAGTGAACGAAAGTTTTATAACTGCAATTTACCATAAACCAAAAATTACTACGCACCGTAAGACATAAAATATTTATACTTGCATAAATGCCGAGGTCAGTGAAGAGGCTAGTGTTTTTCACGTTTTCGCAGGAAGAGAGACTGTTAATATACAACACACTATTTGAGGATCAGTATGTACATTAACGATGTGTGGAATTCATGTTGTAGTTACTAAAGCAAATTTTCCGCTAAAAATGTGTCAATTTTTTTTTCCGTTACTGCGTCACATGGTTATTGACCTTGTCTGAGTTCATGCATAATGTTTATCGAACAAGCATTTCCGTTGCATGTGGAAAGAAGTTTACGTTCACTTGAAGATATCACCGCATATTTATGAAAGTCCATACGCATAGCCGGCTTCACAAACCTTGATTAACGTTAAGTTTACAGTCAGCGAACTATTGATATTTGTGTATGTGCCCAACCCCTTGTCCATTGAAATATGTGAACACGTCGTAGGATAAAATGCTGAACTACCTGAAGAAAACCAAGTTGTTAGAAATATGTTAATTGTACAGGCTTTCAGGCTTCATTGCACATAATGTACTAAAACCATCCCAAGAATCACATTCACTATCACTGATTATTGTTTTGGCCATGCAATGCTTGTATGTTAAAAATAAAAATTGTATGCAATCAGGACGGCTTAGACTATTACTTCTTCGCAGTTCAATTGTTAATTTTAATACAAAAGTAACATCAAGCAATAAAATAAGAAGCATTAACAACGGATAAACAATCAAATTTTCTATAGGCGAGCAAAAGGAATGTTAATGACAATAAAAGTAAAAAAAAATGTTTTTCAGTAATGCTCTAGCATTACTTAGCTACCTGGAAATGCAGTTATTAGTTGTAGCATACTTGCAAACCTGTCTTATAATGTAATGCTTGTGATGTAGATTTATCGTTTAACCTCTTACGACGTACAGAAATATAGCTACACATATGACCACTCGCAATGTATGATGCACAACTGAAAGCAGATTTTTCACTTCATTGCTGTGAGTTCCCGTTTTAACGTCTTCAATTTTATTATCGTTATATAATATTCAGTCGTATAGAGAGCACAATTAAGTATTACATTGTAAGGAACGATATAAATGTTAAAAAAACTGAAGATTACAATATTGTGCAGTAACCGATACGTGTAAAATCCAGAAACAAATCGATGGGCTGACAATTTGAAAATAAACTTATCGTACTGGAAATTCTTGAAACGAACGATACTAAAAGAAGCTTGACGGAACGTAAATACCTTTCAAGTTATCCTTCTCCTCTTTTATTATCACTTTTTTTTTACTCACAACTGAAGTTTTCGATTACCTTCATAGGAAAAAATACGGCTAGAAGGAATGTTTTCAATTCTTATCCATCCTGCTACATTTGTTCTGCCTCGCTACATCACCACCTAATATTAGCGATTAATTTTCGGAGACGGGAAAAAATAAAAACCACATGTTTAAGTTTACAAGAGAACAACCCGACTGGATAAAAGCTTTCAACCACACATCAACATACCTCACATAACACTACTGTCCATGTAATAGTGATAGAGCTGAGCCAAATACATTATATAAATTTTTATAATGAGGAAATTTACACGTAGTACAATATTATGAGCTTGAAAGACATGAGTTAAACATCTTGCTTGTGTGAGTGTATATATGTATATATATATATATATATATATATATATATATATATATATATATATATATAGGATGGGGCTGAATTCGACCGACAAACTTCGGGAGGTGATTCCTTATGAAAAATCAAGTAGAAAATATACGGGACACTTTGTACCTAAAACTAATATTAAGAAATGTATGAGCCCTTAATCGTAGAAAGTTTAAAGTGTATTTTTGTAAAATAATGGAAATGAAGAGGCATTTAATGATGATAAGTTGAGCATTGTTTTATACCACCGGGACCTTGAAATACACATTAGAATCACATCAATACCTTGCACCCTAATACAAAATACAAGGGTGGCTACCCCGTTTATTACGTGCCACTTTTCTACCATCAGGAATTACGAACTTTTAATGCGTTTACGTGTAAAATTCGTAAAAAAGGATGGACTTCAGTAAGACAGTTCTTACTACGTAGGCAATACGGCATACACGTTTGAATGGCCGGCTGCCGCACCACCTGCTATGACTGAGGGATGGGAGAGAATGGACCTAACATCTCATCAACAGCTAAGATCATTAGATACAGTAACACAAAGAACTGAACAATGTCAGATAACCGGGAAAGGAATCGGCCATGACAAATATCAAGGGATTCAACACATCATTCGCCTGGAGTGATTTCGGGAAACTACAGGAAACAGGAACAAGGACGGGCGGAGTCGGGAATCGAACCCGTAGATTCCTGCAACGTGATAAGTAACAAATTATTTTAGAACTGTCTGTGTATTAAGGTACTGCTATTTTGTAATACCAGTTGTAACATGTAGGTTTGAGTCCTTAATTACAGGCATTTAAACTTTAAATCCTGGTCATGTTAATGTCATCATTTGAATTTTATTTATATTTTTGTTATATTGGGGCCGACTTTATTATTTAGAATTTGTAAGTGTTAATTCATTTGTTGTTTTTATTTTTATAAATAATTCTCAGTACGTAAGTAATAGAGCAGTTTAGTGCAGCACTGGAGTGATTTGGGCGAAGCATAAAAACATTTTAAGTGCAGTTGGAAAAGAATAAGCACAGACGCGACTGAAGGAAGGGACTGTTCCATGGACTATGACGGCGAATGGACGTTTGTGAGCCACCGAGCTGCCCTGGGTCGAAGTCCTGCGCCTTTGAGTTGCACTGAAGGAAGGATGTCCCGCTGGCCAGTCCAGGAGGCTTCATTTATGCTATACCACATCGGCCTGTTTGGCAGTTTTAACGACCGGTCAGCCGTTGTTGCCAGTCCAGGAGGCTTGCTGAGATCCTCCCATGTTGTATCTGGAAGTTTAAAAATGAAGAATTCCCGGTAAAACCTCCATCTCAGTAGTTTTAACGTCCCGCCGCCGCGTTTCCCCGAACAGAACAGTTCAGTAATATTTTTGGCCGTATTTTGTTTAAACTCACAGAAACTCCTGAAATTTAAGTGGTCTACCTGAGCATAGTAAGTAAGTGAAAACTATCAGTACTTGATAGACAAAATTGAGAACTTAATTTGCCGTATGTGTGTGCTGCACGTTGGTTTGTCGTCCTCCTGCACTTTGCTGTGTTATCAGAACTTACTGAAATATCCTTATTTTCACTTCTACTTCTATATAGTATTTGAGAGCATTCACAACTTATTTTCTCAGTAATTCTTTCATGAATAAAACGTATTATTTTATTTTGGACAGATATTTTGGTGTAGTCAGCAGTATTCAATTTTATACTGTAGTATTTGTGTGGACGATGTCATGTCACGATCTGTCTTCAATAGTCTGTTTTCTGTTTGTCCCTACATCTGTGTGAAAATACTTCAATGATTGTAATATAAATAAGAAAATATTACATTGTGTAGGTAGTGTATTTGGATCCATAAAGTTCAGCGAATTCACTGTTGCGTACTCTAATACACTTTGAACGTTATAAAATGGTAGAGTATAATACATTTATCGAATACGATTACATAACATTTAATTATTACGTGTTCTTCTGGATGACCTCACAAAAATTCCAATTCGTGTCCTCACATTTAATGTCCCGCCTCACTTGTTCGAGATGTCGTAATGACTGCGCAGTTAAACGGGTTCTTTACCTGCGCTTTAAATGTGTTGCAGCG
Source organism: Medauroidea extradentata (assembly GCA_003012365.1). Lineage (NCBI taxonomy): Eukaryota > Metazoa > Arthropoda > Insecta > Phasmatodea > Phasmatidae > Medauroidea > Medauroidea extradentata. Next base: position 21,623 of record PNEQ01128607.1, read on the forward strand.
AGTTCCGAATATTCATTTTTGACGATACCACTAAACTCGCATCAAAATGGTTCATCTACGAAAAGAACACACACTAGAATGCATGATGCTACTAGTTTAAATATTTGATGCGCGTGTTTTAAATATGTTTTTCGAGCCTCCCGAATTGCTTAACCCTATTTTTTCAGATTGCTGTATCTGAAAGTATACCAACCGGATTCGAAAAACGCACAAATAGAAGCACGCGTTTGACTCTATAAACTATACTTCCAACAAATAAAATGGTATGGTGACCGCCTAAAGTCCCATAGGAAAATGAATTCTAGTACAGATCTACGCGCCAGTTGAGTGGCTTGCAGGTAGAGGCGATACTCGTTACAAACGCAACCTTGTCGCTTTATCGATTTTGTGCCTCACACACACACACAAAGGCAGTCTATATAGGGAGCCGCCTTAAGGGCGGACTAATGAAAAAAAAATCATTATTTTATATTTGTATGAAACTATGTTAGTTTTGCAGACGTTATTTGGGAGTACATTATCTGCTTACAAAAAAATTTATCTCAGCCAGTTTTCCCATAATGGCATTTCAAAGTCAAAATTTGCATGCTCTTAGCTCATACACCCTCCAAAACCAAGCAACATAATGAAACGAAATAATTCACAGTGAAAGTACATATCACGGACTGGGAATTTAAGTACATAAAAACACAATACAAAATTTTTTGGATTGAAAAAAATTTCTTAAAATAGTAACAAAAATAATAATTTCAGGAATTTTTTAAAAGTACAAAACATTGTTTGAATGGGCTTTTATACACGTAAAGCCCTAGCCACGGACATGTACTTTCACTGTGAATTATTTCGTTTCATTATGTTGATTGGTTTTCGGGGGTGTATAAACTGAAGTCATGCAAATTTTGACTTTAAGTGCCATTATGGGAGAACTGGCTGAGCTAATTTTTATGTAACGGTATAATGCACTAACAAGTAACGTCTACAAAACTAACATTGTTTCATACAAATATAAAATTATAATTATTTTTCCCACTTGAACACCCTTAAGGGCGCCGCCTACCACGCGCTTCATATATGCGCTGTAATGAGAGGGGAAACTATTTCACACGTGCCCATTGTACCAATGTAAGAAAATAAAATACACTTTGAACAAATACAGAATGTAATTGTTAAGACACTTTGCTCATTAAATACGGTTTTGTAGTCCTCCAACATGGCTAAAGACGGCCTTTTAGACAACCGTACTTAAAAATATAATAACCAGATGCATGCGAAATTCAGATAGAATCGTGCACTGATCTTTGCTACAAACTTTCCACCAATAAAATAACGGATCGGTGAGAATCTGGGAAGGGAACCTTGCATGCCATTTCAGTGCTTATATCGTTGTAGGAATGCTGCATTTGATACCCGCTTCAAGGTCGCCCTTTTAACACCGTCTTTTCTGGGCCTCTAACACGCAAAATCACTCAAGGTAGGATATGCTGTTGAAACAAAAAATATTCTGCTTATAATTTCTACCAACAATACAGTACTGCTATATGATAAACTGTGGTATTTATTCCGAATACTTATCTAAAATGCAGTTTAAAAAATTACACAACACACAAATTTTTAATAATTTTAAAATACTTTCTGTAGCAATAGTTCTTAAGATATTCTACACAGGGCACTTCTTTATTTGAATGAGTTGCCTTGAAAATGAATTTACTGAAAAGCAATTAAATTTAACTTTAAATAGCCATTTAAACTCAAGGGCTAGTTTGGTACTAAACGTATTCGAAACAAGCACAGATAATTTATATTGCACTAGGCTACAGATGCAAAACAAAATGCTAAGCGATCATGACTTATCAACAACTTACAAATGTTTACCTGTCAGTGTCGTTCAAGCAGAAACATGTCGATAATCCGTAGTTGTCACACATTTGACGTTTGTTTATTTGCACAAAGAAGTTAAAAAAATATATATAAAAAAACACGCACCCGGATGCACTTTTTTTTTTTTTGCTAAGAACGGATACGCGGCGTAAATGTTTGCGTTGGAACAACTACAAGTTGTAACATTATTTGTAAGAAAAAACGGGAACGACTAGGAAAGGCGAACGGAGCACAACGTGACTATTCACTTGCCCAAGTTGACTACTGCACCGACAGCCAGCCTCGGAACACAAACCCACGAGGTTTGGCAATGCGCACGCACTCGGAATCTCATCCCCCCCCCCTTCCTATACATTCTCGAGCTCCACACACTGGAAAGTTACCCCTCAAACCACACACTCCCCTACCCAGGCCAGCCCTCCCCTCGATCAGAACCTATTTTCCCTAGCTATTGTCAACCCCTTCTTACCACCGGGGATAGAGTTGAGCAGGACGCGTCAAATGAATTACTCGGCGTTGTAATAAGATAGAATGTTGCCAAATAGTTTAGAATGTCCCCCGCCCCTCCCACCACTCCCCGTGACGTTACAGAGAGTTTTTCTTTTCAACGGACGCCCGCCCCGCACAAAAGAAGAAGGGAAGATGGCGCCAGATGTAAGAATGGGTTACGGGAGGAGGGAATTGTGCAAAGTAACGTATTTTCCGTGATATGAAAGGATTGTCGCCGAATTTGCCATGGTGCGCGGGGCGGTGACAGAAAAGGAGACGGAGAGAGGGGAAGGAAGGGGAAGAGAAGAGGGTACCAATGAAAAGAATACATTCCCCCATCTCTTCTCGCTGGCTCATCCTTTTCTCCAGCGACAATGCCGGTTGCGACAATAGCCACGAGGAGAGCTCGCGCGCTAATGCAGATGGTTCTGGTCGGTATACAGACGTGTCACAGACAGATGGAGGTGGCAGGGTGGTGGAAGAGGCGTTGTTTAACAACTGACGATCGCTTTTTACATAGCACCTCTAAGCTCTTAAAATGTATTTACATTTCACTTCGTCGCAACACATCTTGTTATATATTCACAGCTCTTGTCACATGGATGACGGTGGAAACGTAGAGCATCGGTCGATAAAATATAGTCATTCGTTGAGTTCCATAGTTTAAGAGTGTGTGGTAGATAAATAAACACTAATAATACCAAATGAAATCTACACTTTTTTAATGACAATATGGAAATACTACAAAATAATATCATTAAATAACGATATTTGACAATTTGAGCCAACATTTACCCAGGATGAATCATTTGTTAAGCGCGATCACATGCGCTGCAATTTAATGTACGATATTTCGGCGTCAGAGGAATAAGTTACTCGAGATATTTTTGCTCCGAAAGTTGGCAAAAACTACTGTCTGGGGATCCCCCCCCCCCCCCCCGCAAATTGACTTCAAGGAACCTACACTTCTACAATGATGTTTTTTTTTTTGCGTGGGATTATGTACTAGGCCCTCTTAACGATAAACGACTTGGAGCAAGCAAAAAGTTGTATAAGCTATCGTAATCGCACTACCAACACTGACAAAACAAAACAATAGTTTTGTGTTGCCACATATTATAATGCATTCAGTTTTTTCCTTCTGTTCTTTTGGCTGCTATTACAGAAAAATAGTAAGTGGTTTTACGTGACAGGGAGACAAGGAATGCAAAGCTCTTACTATATTCAAACTGACATCATCTGACTAACGGTACAGTATATAAAAAAAAATATATACGACTGATTCTGACGTTACTACTGGATTTTCGTTTGAACTGGACAGTCGTAAATTATGGAGTACTGCGTGGTGATTCAGTGTCGAAAGTCGTTCTCGTTCATTATTTCGTAATAAAAGATAAACTTATCGAAACTAGTATATATAGACGAAACAGCTATAAATTGGCGATGTGTAGAGAAAACAACTTAAATAACAATTTTCTTCCACTGTACTGTGCCGAAACTGTGTTTAAATATAGCATATCAAATGTTTACACCATTTAAACGAAAATGGTGGTAAATAGAAATTTTCTGCATATTCCTCTTGAATTGGTGATCCGTACAGAATTCAAATTTACAATAATTTTAAAGAATAGACTATACTATTTAGTTGAAAATAATATTTAACATTTCCATCCGGAATAAGTATTTAAGTTGCTGGTTTTTTTTTAAACTATGTTATAGTAAAGTAAATTTGATTTTCATCCGGCCAGGAATATTTACCACGTTATTTTTTTAAGACGTCACAATGGGGTCGCAATATGTGAATGTAATGATTATGATGTCTGAATATAGTAACCGATAAAAAATTTACAATTTATAAACAAAGTAAATACAAATTTAATATGACATTTGAAGAGTAGCCTGGATTTCATGTACAACCTGAAATATACATGATGTTTGAACGATTCTTGCAATGTTCGTACTATGACCATCAAAGTTTTTATTTGGACATAATTGCGGGCGAATGTCCCCGTAATCCAGAAAAACCCACAATAAAACAAATTGTGTGACTAAATTCCTTTCAGGAATTATCTGTATGTTTTATGTGTGTTGACTACAACTTACTGGCATTTCTTCATTTTTTTTTTATTGTGGGTTTTCTGCAATATGGCAACATTCACCGGAATATGGCGTATGTCCAAAAACTTTGATGTCCTGAAATAGACAGTGGCAACTTTCTTCAAAGCATTAGGTACAGACAATGGTTCAAATCAAACTATTTTCTACAACTTTTTGTTCTGATTGGACACATTTTCACGCAGGAATTACGTACCACAACTTACAACACTTAGGTAGAAGTAAGAATAAGTTCACTGGTAGCTGGGTATTACTAGTGTTTCTTACTATATATCTCACTAGCATAGTTATATTGTCTTACCTTGTATCATCAAACCTATGAGACCACACGGCGGCAGAGTGGAGCTTACCTCCATAGCATAGTCCGGCTTACGGTACCAGAGGCAGTGTGATCGAGCCCCAGGTCCAGCTGGGTATAAATTTATCTTCGTCTAAACTGGTCAAAAAGTTACTCGGAGTAATTTAATTTATTCTTAATGGAGAGAATGTTAGGCGCAGTGACGAGGTTGAAGCCTTGCCATTGTACCAAACTTAAAAAAAGCGGCGAGACCACTCCCATCCAACCACAACGATCCGGGTTCGATCCCAGACGGGTTTGATCCCGGATTTTTCGTATTCGGGAAACACGGAGAACGTTGCCGTTGACAGACGGGTTTTCTCGGGGTACTCCCGTTCCCCCGCTCTCACATTCCATCGTTACTCCATTGTAGTAGTCTCCTTTAATGCCGTCTCTCAGAGAACGGCAGACGCCTACGGCGGGCTACCAAGTTGAAAGTCTACCTCTCGGGGCATGTTACCCTGCCTAAGGGTCACTCCTACTCGATATTATTATTATCATTATCTAAATTTCATTTGGCAGTGAACACTCAAAGTTTGAAACGTCGTCATTGTCTACGTTGAATACTGCCGTTCATGGTTCAATTTTATTATTTTTCGCAATTATCAAATTTTGAGAAGATACGTATAAAATATGCGATCATATATCAAATTATATTCCCTTTACGCTACAATACAAGTATTACGATTTAGCTGTTAGCGTATATTCACGCCAAAATATGTCTAGCAAATTACCAATATAAAATTACTACACTGATTCTTATTCCGTCACTTCGTGTCATCTATCATGATATGCAGATGCCTACGGGCGTCCAGTTAAAAATCTGCACTCGGGGTACGAGGGGCAGTGTATATCCTGTCAGTTTCGAACTCATTTGATACTATGGTTTTTTATAACTCGTTTCAGCCAAATTAAATGATTTTACAGGATTATTCCAAGAACGGTCAGCTAAGGTTCTCAACAAATTACATAGAAAAACTGTCACCAAAAGTACTCAAACATAATTTTGTCTCCACGCAATTGACTCCAAATTCAGTCAGCAATATAATATACCATACATACTGTAGTGTACGGTATGGTTTTGTTAGATTCCAGGCCAGTAAATGCAGAGTGTGTATGGTCACAAGTAGAAAGCATCCTTTTTAAATCTCTAAACGCACTAACCACTTACTAAAATGAAAGCTACTGTCAAAAAAGTAAAAAAAAAAAAATAATAATAAATAAATAAAAAAAAATAAAAAAAATAATAATAAAAATAAAATAAAAATAATAATAATCTGAATTAAATTACCCTAAATCAAATAGAATTTTAATTGCAAGTCATTGGAGGAAAACAATTTGAAAAACATGAGGCAACCTTCTGAAATTATTTGGCCAGTTATTCAGGAAGACATATAGAAGAAAATATGGTTGAAAATTGTTAAGAAACAGTCAATCAAATAAGCAATTAATAAGTATTCAAGAAAACTCTGTGAAATTGCGTATAATATAGTATTTAATATGTAGGTTTAACATTTGAAGAAATAAATAAGTTGTTAAATATAGCTAGCGGTAGGGTGAGTTATCATTACAGGGCAAACGTGGTCAAAACATCTGGATTATATGGCAGAATTCAGTTTAAAATCTTGTACAAATTTAAATGGATAACACTTTCTAAAAATGTATTAACATTGCTAATAATGTAGTGTTTAAGTAGCTACATATATCACTTAGCTTCGATGGTACATCAAACGAAGTTCTCAGAAGGTTGTCTTCGCTGACTGGCATTGGTCAGGCCCCAGGAATGCAGAACATGCATGGCGTCGGTGCACCAGCTTCCCTCGACACCCGCGTTGCAACGATTACAGTTCATTTCACGTGCTCGCGGCCGTCGAAACATACTAATTAACGATAGACGTGGTCGATGTTTCTTCCCGACGTCGTCAACTCTGGTAACCTTCAACACCAACTACGGGACTCGAACCAGCTATCCTCCACGGAACACGCACATCACGTGCCATGTCCTAGCAAAGCCAGACATTATCTATGAAAAAAACCAACCTGTTCCAAGCAAAAAGACATCTTTGGCGTACCTAGCCACCTTCCAATAAGAAATTGTCACGGACTTATCGACTGGCTGTTACTTAGTGTTGCCATAGCAACGAGTCGAGAGAGTAATCTGGTTACCAATTATAGTCATTCAGATAAACTGATCCTAAAAGGAAACATTTTGCCTTCACAAGTTAACAAGATAAAGGTAAATTAAAATATTACGTTTATATTAAACAAAACAAAAAAAGAATATAGGGCCTACGTCTGTAACAAAAATACAAAAAGCATAATAACCAAAGTTAGATTGTCCGCATAAATAATGACAAAAATTAAGTACACGATACATCTGTACAATAATAAATAAAAATATTTTCTTAGGCAACAAAGTTCTGTTAAAATATGGACAAAAATCCAGTTTGTAGGTCGATACTGTCTGAAGTGTTCCCACGACAATCTGTTATGTATTAGAAGCAAAGCTTTCCTCATTTTTAAGAACAGACAGTTACTTCTACAGAACAGATTGTTGTAGGAACAGTCAAGACAGTACCGTCAACTAAATTGGATTGTTGTCCCTATTTTAACACAAGCGTGGTACAACAAACCTTTTCTCTCCGTGTACCAGTGCAAAATACCTTAAATAGCTTTGTGGAGATACATCTTACGTTTAAATAAACAAATGACCAACAAACTGATGGTATTCCGAGATAAGGTTCTCTTTTTTTAAGTTCGCGTGATTTTTTAATGTAGAATGAAAATGGTCTCAATTGTTGGTAGGTATTAAATACGGACAACGAGAAATCCTTTCAGCCAATGGCATGGACCACCACGAGGTAGCGCAAGGTGTACGGCCATCTTTGACTTACAGTGTTTTTCCCAATACAATCGTTCCTGAAAGCGTATCAACATTTTTGATGTATCATGTTCTAAATGTTAATATAATACACTGTTTTATATTGTTAGATGATAATATACGCCCATATTATGTGACGCTTGTTGGAAAATAAGAATAATTGTGTTCTTTCTTATCTTCCAAAAATATCAGACAATACGGATGTAATTTATTATATAAGAATGTGAATGTGTAGTAAACTAATATTTTGAGATTGAAATAAACAAAAATGTTGCGCAATTAGGAATGTTTGAAGTAGGATTGAGTGAGTGAAGAGATTTCGGTCAGTCCTCGACTGACGCATGGGCGACGATGCAGCGTGTCACGCGTATTCTTTTTTACGCGAAAACGCATAGTTATTCATATTATTTTTATCTACGAAAAGAACACACACTTGGAACTATGCTTCTATGTTTTCAAAAATTCAGCACGCTTTTAGAAACATAATTTTCGGGCCTGTCAAAATGGCTAAATACAGTTTATTTTATAGACTGCTGTAACTCCGAAAATATTACCTGAATTCGTAAATTGCAAAGCTAAAGGCTTGCGTTGGTCTTTACTTCATACTATTCAAAAATAAAATGTTGGCACCTCTTAAGAGTTCGTGTAGATAAATAAACGCTGAAAACATCAATTGATTTCTACGCTTTTTCGAAGCCAATATGGATAAAATACTAAATGACAATCCTAGATAACGGTATTTGCCAACTTTGTAAGTAAATATTTATCCAGAATTACTAATACGTTACCTGTGATTTCTTGCGCCGCAGTTAAATGCAGGAGGTTCCGGCGTCAGAGACTGTGCCTCAGAAGTTCGTAACACTGGAAACAATTATGTTTAAAACGTTCGCTAAAACTATTGTCTAGGATTACTTTTGTTTAATTTTCGCAAATTGGCTTCATGATACCTACAGTTATAGATTAATGCTTTTAGCGTTGAATTATGTCAAGTCCCTCTTAAAGTCCCATAGGAAAAAGACTACAAGGAAAACCTTGCATGCCAGTTTGGCTCGCTGCCAATAAAGGCGATATGCTTCTCGTCAAGCGTGGGACACTGACTCTTATCGCTACGCTGTTTCCACGCGTCAAAGTTGGAAATTCGACACCGGCGAAGACTCCTCTTAACATATAGGGCTTTATCGCTGGTGATGGGTGTCATGATGAATGGAGCGGCGCCGGAATGAAGGAACGGGAGAAACGGGAGATCTTCGAGAAAACCCGCCAACCAGCGGCATCGTCAGGCATGACTCCCACATGCGATAATTCGGCGACCGACCCCACCGGGATCGAGCCCGGATGGCCTTTGTAGGAGGCGAACGCTCTAGCTACTGCGCCAACCGTGGCCTCCCACTTGTAGTAAGAAAAACCCTGTAAATTTAAGATGACTGTGCACCTTGCCCTTCATAAGAAACCATGAACACGGATCCACGGGGCACCCAACACGAACCACCGTCGTGGAAGGCTGGCACATCGCGCGACAACCGAGCTCCGGCGACAGTCCATAATCTCCCATCTCGTGTCATAGAAGCTTGCTCTGAGGGAGCGCGACTGGCATGCGTTATGATCTGTTGCTATAAACGAGGAAAAATGTATACACGCGAACAAAAGCAACGGACATTAGAGGAGAATTGAGAGAGAGACAGAGAGAAGGCCAACACAATGCACTGCCAAACTGAAATTGTGCGGCGATCAGCCAAATGTGGACTGTCGGGTGTTAACGATGCGCAGTGGCTATCGGGTGCAAGGGGGAGTTAAGCTAGCGCCAGTCTGTTGAATGGAAACCACTGAATATTCCGATGAGATGTAATACGTCACAGTAGGTGCATGGTTAACTAAACACATTAGAAGGTCCCGTTTTTAGGCTCCTTTTGATCACTGAGCACAATGGAAACTTTGGCATTGCGCATGGACGTTTTGACTTGCATCCACGCATCACGAAAGATGCTGTGAATCATAGACTATTAAACTACCACGTGTAACTTATGAATTCGAATTACGTACAACATAACACGGACGTGGTTACTTTTTTTTCGAACATGTTGCGAGACATAGGTAAACTAAAGATATGCAGCGCTAAATGAGTCCACTTACTTGCGAGATGTACGGCACAGAAGTTAGTAAACACTTACGTCAAAACTGAGACGCGCATGAAATGCCGCTGCGTACCATCCGTGAAGTTGGCCGCCTTGGTGAATGCGTTATGCTCCACCGAGGCTTAGAAGTAAGGTAACGGTAAGTACGACACACGACGCCCACCAGGCCTCCTCCTAAGGTGCTAGTCACTGAACTGACGACAACTCGTCTATCTGAGAAATTCACATCATTTTATGACGTAACTTTAAATATAAAGTTGTATTCTTCCCTCATAGACATTTTAAAGATTCTGCGCCGAGATTTTCATACTTAAAAAGAACCGCAAAAATACCAATTTACCCCCATTTATGGAGGCTAGAAAATATGCTTTCTTGAGTAGTGGTGAACCTGAAATATGTATATTCACGTGTACTGTTTTTTAATTGCTATTACTTAGCACGTTTATTTTTAGGCCCGAAGACCAGTACGCCCTCCTTCCAACCGCATTGAAACTGTACTCGGACGAGTGAATCAATGCAAGCACATATTCTCTTCTTTTCTTGCGACTCCACTTGATGACTTTGTGTATGTGCTAGGATAATTACTAAACACGGCTTTCTGCCGGTAATCCATTTTAAACTTGCCCTCCTCGCCAATCAGTGTTCGCCCAGACCCAGTTTTAATTAGGCCTTTACCCATGCGGCACCTTATGGGTCATCGGAACATAATCTCTCTAGAACCTTTACTGCATTTTACTCCTGCTCCAGTTGTCTTAGCCACTGGTCGAAATCTTCGAGTTGTTTCCCAATTTTTGTAGCAAAGCTGTTCCACTTCTCAAAAATGTCTCTGTTTGCCGTATAGCTTTCAGGTCTAGATTAACTATCCTGTAGTCTTGTAGTTGTGTCCTGAATTCCTCTCTGATGTCTTCGGTCATGAGGCATTTCAATACTACATGCTCCATCTTGTCGTCTGTCCCACAAACATCATACAGAGGTGAATTCACCAATTTCATGTTTTACAATTTAGCCTTGAAGTTGTCATGTCCTGTCATGAGTTGTGCACTGTACTGCTTGACAAACCTACGTGTAACCCCGGGTAGGGGAGGTAAGAGCGCTAGTGTTTCGAGGTCGTAGTGCGAAGATAGAGGAGGGGAATCTCTTCGAGCCCTCCCTGTACACTTCATTCATATTGTAAGGGACCATCTGTAGTAGGTCTAATAGGCCGGTACATCCCATGAAATGAAGGTTTTATCGGGGATAGTTATGGGAAAACTAAAGTTTTTGTGGTTGTTAGAAACAAATGGTGGTACTTTTTCCTTCTGTGCTAACCACCGACTATTATAAAATGGTTCATATTTCCGTAACCAACCGACATAACCGGAAAACCTATATCTTTCAGTTTCGTATGTATGTATGATTTACAAAATAAACACAAACAAAAGTGATTGATTTGATCAGTTTAGCCTGCACATGGCGCCACTTGCATTCACAAATTTATAACGCACAAAATAAAAATTCATAATAAATGTCACACAAATTTGTGATACAAGTCATACAACAAGTATAGCATGTTTTTCACTTCTAATTATGCGGTTTATGTAGAGTAAAATAAATGTTAATTAACCTTGTAAACATGAAATAGGCATCACAGATGACACTACAGTATACTAGACAGATCAAAGTTCAGAAAACTAGTTGACAATCACCACTTTGTAGACCAACCAAAAACTAACGCCGACAAAACCTGGTCAGAAGATCGCAAGAAAAGCCACACTGAGAAGATGAAGATATTTTGGCAGAAGAAGAAAAGGGCAAGGGCAATGACATCAGCTAAATAGGCTAAGTTCAATCGCGCTCCTTAGTCGGGCATGACGAAGAAAGAAGAATAAATTACTTTATCATCGTTCACACATGATGTTGATCAAGAAATATCAAGATAATACCTAATTAATTGAGATTCTACAATGGTGTAACGTCTGGGGACAGTAGCTTTTACTAGAACATGTACAACTTGATGTTATGGGACGAGTATGCAATAGGCAGTACGTTTGTTCTACAAAAATGCAGTATCAAGTAACATCCAAACATTTTTTTAAATTAACTCTTCCGACTTCTCGGTTGAAGCTGCAGCACGTTTTGTGGAAAATTGGATAGGGATCACCACAACCACATAACCATTCTCCTTTTACTGACCGAAAAACTTAATTGCGTTTCGAACGATTTCTCGTGCACCTCTGCGCACAAGTCTATTAATTTTAAAGTTTTAAGCCATAGCTACTGATGTGCCACCATATCCTCTCGGTGCAAACAAACAGGTGTTCCTAACACGCAGTTCCTGACACATCGATGTTTGCTACTCTGCTACTATGTATTTTGTACGTCATAGTAATACCTTGTAGATGCGCGGTGCAAAACGACACGAAGAGGGGGCCGATTAAATATCGCCACCTGCTATTTGCACCGACGCAGCGCAACGCAAGTGCAGAGCAAGTTAAACGCTTCTTCTATGGCATTATGTGAGTATATAATTCCAATGCAGAGCAAGCAGACGCAACGCAGGTGCAAATTTTGCGTTGCACCCGTAATCCCCTCCCCCCTTCCTGGACAACTACACACTGGTTGTCACTTTCCAGTTGACGAGACTGTACGTGCTGCTTGTGACGGTTAGGCTATTTGCTCGCTTGGCGGTGTGTAGCAGGACAAAGGAGAGTAGGAGAGCGAGGTGTGTCAGAGAGGGGAACGGCTGTAGTTCACATATTTTCCGAGGACACACTTAGGTATGTCGAGCAGTAGTCTGCTAAGTAATAACCACTACAGCTACTACTTAGCAAATTTCATCCACGCGCGGTGAGCAGATATCGAATAATTTTTTTAACGACCGAAGCTCTGCACACCACACGGCGGCCAGGACAGGCTACCACCTTAAGTTAGCGAAAAAGCTTTCCGTCGGACATATTTTTACTTTACTACACGACTTTAAAGTGGACCTCCCTACCTGTGCTTGAAATATGTTGTAGAGAGTTGCGAACGTGCATTACATTTGTACAACTACAAATAAAGGTAAGGTGAGAGAGTTTTATGGTCCGTTAACAATACGGTCTTAAGGCGCCCGTCTACATATCTCTCAAACTGCGTGGCAGTGTGTTTGAAATACACGTTTTATAAACT
>PNEQ01128607.1:43910-62491 GCA_003012365.1 Medauroidea extradentata
TTTAATACGATAATGTCTGGACCTCTATAATAACAGAATTTCAAAAATACTCGCGTTTTAATTTGAAAATAATTTTACTATCCGAAAACCTCTGCGCGATAGGTTTATGGATGTTAAAATTATTTTCAAATTAAAAAACGCGAGTATATTTGAAATTCTGTTATTATAGAGGTCCAGACATTATCGTATTAAAAATTATAAAAATTACAGTTTCCCATTTTTGTAGATTTTGTGGTTTCAAGCCCTTATTTTTCTAAAAACCGTTTCTAATTTTTTACTCAAAAGTAAAGCATACTACCTCATAATGTTATATATATATAAACGTCAGCTGATAAAATATCTACTCGGCAAAAAATCTCATCGAAATTTGATAAGTAGTTAAGATATTATTGACGATTGAGTGTCCCAGTCACCCGCTCGACATCTTACCTTTCCATACCCCTTAACACTTGAGCTTTGTGACGCTGCTGTTAGGACAACTGCACATGCTGGAGAATGTTGGCGTCTCTTCGGATCACTTCGCCGGCTGCTACAATGCGTGTCACAAGTTCTTCCACCATGTTCACTGGAGTCTCGTGGACTAGACTCTTCATGTGACCCCACAGGTAGAAGTCTAGGCGTGACAAATCACGGGAGGGCGCAGGACACTCGACATGGCCTCCCTACTTATCCACCTCTTTGGAAATACTTGGTTGAGGTACTCACGAACAGCACGAGCATTGTGTGATGGTTCCCCATCGTGCTATAGCCACATGTGGTTACGTAACGCAAGAGGTACGTCTTACAGTAACTCGAGAAGTGTGTATCGTAAGAAGCGCTGACACAAATAGCCACCAACACGTGCTGGTAACATGTATGGTCCTACTAAGTGATAATGGACTATGCCAGTCCACATTTTGACGGAAAACCTCTCTTGGTGAAATGTTACAACCGTAGCATGTGGGCTTTCGTCCGCCCACACGTGGCTGCTGTAATAACCATGGCAAGTGAAACAGGCTTCGTACATAAACAGAAAACACCTTGAAAAGTCAGCCTCACGTGCTGTCTTCTGCAGAAACCATGTACAGAACTCATATCTGGGTGGAAAGGTGGAAAGTCACGAGGCTGTAATGCTTGCTGTCGACGTGGGTGGTAGGTTTGAAGCTGCTGCTCATGCAACACACTCCACACCATCACGTGAGATGCATCCAACGTATGTGCGATGGCACACATGCTAGTTGATGGTTCATCGTCGACTCTGTTCAGAACATTTTCTTCGTTGCCTGCGCGCCATAGTTGCGAAACGTTGGTAGGAGACTTCCCGTATCTCGCAGGAGATGGACGACTCTTGCAAACATTGTATGCGCTGGGTGTCGTCTTGTTTGTATATCTTGCGCGATACACTCGTGCAACTAATCTTCCACTGCACTTTGCTTCACCATACATCCAAGACCATGTCGGTCAGTTCCACTAGTGGGTACTTATCCACTGTCACAGCTCTACTAAAGTGTGCGTCTGGTTTCGCCCCATTCATCTGGTCACTGTATGTGGCAGTGAATAACGCTCTCCCACATTTCTTGTGGAGCAATCGTTTTGTATGGGAATAAGACAACAAAAAGTTCACCTCACAAACATCACTCGTTGTCTAACAGTAAGACGACAAACAGTTTCCGCACGAAAGTAATGCTAATGTGGGCCAGCACAATTGTTTCATTATATTCCAGTAACTACTTATTTACAACATCTCGTAGTAAATACAGTACAAACGACACATCCAACTCTCATCAAGCACGCCCCAGACCAATACGCTTACCAACCTTAGTAATCCACATACAAAACTTTCCAACACAACAAAAAGTACATACGTGCAGTTTCCGCGTCCGTTATTATTAGTGGAACTGTTCAATATTTTGCTGCAAAAATTGTTCCAGATTGTCTTGTATATCACCAACAATTTTTCAATTCTATGAGCAGACTGTCAGTAGATCTCAAGTCCAATGGGCGTCTTACACTTTTTTTGGAAGTTTGCGTGTTTTGGCCACCACCTTTATCTGGATAAAAATTAAATTATAAATGTAGATATAAATGTTTCTTTTAAAAAAATTTTCATCTATTATAAGGCGAACCCAGAACTTTATACATCGCTCATGCCTTCGAAGTCCAACGAGAAGCAGACACAAACAAACCTTTCTATAAAACTCATGTTTCCTTACTTTATTATACACCACTAATGTCTATATTGACAGTGAAACATGTTCGTTGTCTGAGTTAAAAAAAGCGCTCGTGTGAACACCATACGGGCTATTTCGTCCGTGAATAAAACGCTGTGCGTGTGATCACTTCACGAGTGCATATTTTACGTGCCGATGCGCACGAGGAAAATACGCTCATCTATCTGCACCCTAGGCGTCACTTCTTTAGAAACTTAACGTTCTGTAAGTCGAACAATCAAAGAATGTGAAAATTTTCAAAGATTGAAAATTTTTCCTGTGTTCCGGTAGAAAGTTACAACCAGTAAATTATTACAAATTAAATTACAATAACTAATTTCCTGTGGTCCAACACAATCTGGCAGTCCTGAATTTAGAAATTTTACTAATTTTCTTTCAACTTTTGTTGTTGGCAATGTATATCATATGAATGGTGTTTCTCTTATCTCACGCAAATATTAAATTAAAATTACTGTAAATACGTCTCAGTGTTCTTAGTACACCGAGTAACTCACGGATACTACTGCCTGCTAATTTCTATTGTACTTTTCACGAAAGTCCCGCACAAATAATTGCGTCACTCTAAGGAGTCAAAGCAGACTAAATGCTACAGCATAATTTTGATGACAGGAACACCGTCACCACATACTGCGTTGGTTTATCACTTCAGTAACCGTCTTCCAGCGGTAGCGCCCTCAGCGGTCATAGTAAACGTCCTGAAAGCACCATACCACACTCGTCATCACCTCCGTCAACTTTATAAGTTGAATGAACGCTTTATTCTCCCCTTCCATCTCCACCAGACGTCACGAAACACCCCAGACCTTTGTATTCCTCTGTCTTCTTTTCTTCTACTGCGCACTCAGATCTCCCAACTCCTCACACTCTGCCGAAACTATTCTTTCATAGAAAACGACAGTCCCTGTGTCAAAAGTTTCGCTCCCCTTCCTTTTCCTCGAGTCTTTGACGTTCTACGTATTTATCTCCCTCTATTTTTTATCACCAACAATAAAAAACTCTCCCATTGAATGACTCTCTCGGTCTATATATATAGGAAAATAAAAATCATGGTTCGGGGAAAGTAACAAAAGATTGGCGGAAGAAGATTCTATTGTTGTTGTGGAGCGGGGAAGGAGACTTGGAATAAATGTTACGTTTTGAAATGAAGGAAGGCATAAAGGTTCAGCGGAACGTGCCGCCCACCCGTGGGGACCAACATTCCGAGGAAAGAAAAGGAAGAAATATCAGATATGTAAGCAACTTCCAGTAGGTTCGAGATGGACACGTCAACTGCCATTGCACCGCCACGCTTGACTTGCCGCGCGCGACCCGGATATATGCGACACACGCACACCAACAGTACAACTTTAAAAACGCCCATTCTCCTGTGTCCACTGCTTCCTCGGTGGACGAGACCGCTACCTTACAAACAGTTTACGCCTGCCCCTCCGTTCCTGCCCTACTTCTGACGCCAGGATAGTTCCCGAAGAGTCCGTCATATTCAGTTTGAATTCACAAAACGAAAGTGGTTTTTACACCCATAACACAATAAAATTAAAAAGGTTTTCTTCTCACAGGTGTAAGTTTATAAACATTGAATCATTGTTTTTACTATTTTCTTTTAATATTTTACTACGTAAGGCTTATGTACAAATAAGGACAACTGCAGTCAGTAAAAAACGGTATTTCTGTTGGAAAATAAACATACGAATTAAAAATACTATCTATAATATATTTTTCTTTACTATTTTTTAACCACAGTGAATGGTACTTAGAAAAATGGCAAAGTGTTCCTAAAGCACTGGGGGAAAAAAATATATGTAGATATTTATGGCGTGAATTAGAGTTATAATATAGAAAATACACAGATTTACGCCAAAATGTTTTATATCTTGCAAACTGATCCAGCGACGATATAATTTTCCGCCACAAAAATCCTGAGCAGTTACAATTACGTATTTTTTCTTGCTGAGTCTTCGCTTTGTTTTTCGCAGCTTATCTACCTTTTGTACATATTTTTTACATATTTCCGTTTTATTATAAAACAAGAAGATATTATCAACTCTAAGTTACCAACCAACAAATGAAAATTTATGTAATGTTATTAGCATTATTTGTATAATATCAACGTTTAATGTAGATCAATTTTTACCGTAGTTTGAATATTTCTTCTTTTTCAGTAAACTTCTGCAATACCTACCATTTTATCATTTAAAGTGTCTTCAACGATCTGTCAACTACGTAAACATGTTAATCGGTAAATGGTAAACTAGTACAACGCTGAATTTTGTACGTGATAAAATACAAATTAAAATAAAACTACGACTACGTAGTCGGAAATCATGTGTTTTATTTCTATACATGCAAAGTTCCGTACAACACTGGTATTTAAGGGGCTTCCCTAGATAGGCTGCGTTTGTATGAGTGAAGCAGGAGCAGTAAGAGTGCCATTGACCGACGTATGTCATGCATTAAAGCCTCTCCGTGCAAACTACTCAGCCGGTATGCAGTGCTTTACTATTATCCTTTTTACTATGAGACTGTAAGCGGCGACAACATTATTTTATTTGTGAGTGCCATAGTTCAAAGTCTAGCGCCTGTTTCTATAGTTGTGTTTTTCAAATCCGGTTGTTATTTTCCCAGATACGGCAGTCTAGAAAACAGTGTTTGGCCTTTTTGAGGGGCCCAAAATGATGTTTCCAATAAACGTGCCGAGTTTTTTT
Organism: Medauroidea extradentata; assembly: GCA_003012365.1. Taxonomy (NCBI): domain Eukaryota; kingdom Metazoa; phylum Arthropoda; class Insecta; order Phasmatodea; family Phasmatidae; genus Medauroidea; species Medauroidea extradentata. The sequence continues at coordinate 48,823 of PNEQ01128607.1, forward strand.
AAAACTATAGCGAAATAGTTTGAAGTATATGTTCTTTTCGTAGATATACAAACATAATGCGCGTTAAATAGTTTCATCAAGAAAAGAATAGTCGTAACTCGCTGCAAGGCGTTTGAAGCGCAGGTGGAGAGGCCCCTTAACGGCTCTGCCTACTTCGAAGCCGTAATGTGAGCAACGATTGAGATTTAAATTTTAAATTATATTCGGTGTCGCCCAGTCATTTTTAATGAGACTGTTTTCGAACAAAAGCCATTTTCTGCATTGAGAAGAGGAAAATGTTTCTACAGGAATAAAAATTAAAGGAAAATGTATGAGGTGATGTTTTCGAGTGTTTCTTAACAATAAACATATGTCTAGGTTATTTTGTTAATGGTTTTAAGGGTATTGAAAAATCGCCCTAAAATATCCTGTAGCAATGTGGACATCATCGAGATTAACAAAAAAAAAAGTCAGTGAAGGCACGTATGTAGGTTGGACAGGTACTGAGCAACACCGAACAAAATGTAACCAGTATATCCCTATCCTTGCATGAAAATCCTCAGTCTTGTTCGTGGAAAAGATCATTTATTTTGGTAATTCTACTACAGGTTAGAGAGAAAATGTTTTCTCTTATGAGATAGTTTGGCACAGGGAAAATTCTGCCACTAGTTGCGCTGCAATCGCTAACGGGTCTCATAAAAAAAAGGTACCGTAACTAAGCTTCACAAAGAGAGACAACTTTTAATTTAATTCTAAATTAAAAAATAAACCAATTTTTGGATTACAATTGACCAATTTCATGTAAGGTAAAATTCAGGAAAGCTCTGCGATTGATTAGTTTACACCTCTGACCGATATCAGCAGCCACGCGGCAGAAATTTTCCATGTGCCGAATTATTAACACTGATTTTTCCAACCTGTATAGGAGAATGAACCATATATATAGCCTGGCGAGCTGCACGGCACCACGCGGCTGTACCGGTGACGTAAATGAAGCAATCAGAAGCGACCTCGCGGCTAGGACGTGCTCCGTCTACGCTAGAAACCAATTCTAGTTTCTCGGCTCGCCTCCGACTCGCAAGATTTCCGGCTCTCAGTGCTGATGAGAATTGGAAATGACGCGTTTCCTTTCGTCAAGGGGAAGGGATGGGTGAAGGGGATGAGGTGCGGGGGTCGCCTTAACCCTTCCGCATTTGTTTAAACATTTGTTTTTATGTCTTTCTCCCCCCTCCCCGCCCTCAACAGTCTCCGTCGGCACCCCAAGACCATAACCGACTGGCGGGCCCCAGCCAACCCATTAACGGGGAAGTCTCTCGATGGACGGGGCCCGTAGAAGAGGGGAAGGGGCGTAGCGCACGGCTAGGGGGAGGGGTGGGGGAGCCGCATTCGCATCACAAAAGACTCGACCACGCGCGAGTTTGGCGCCCAGATAATAAAAACAAGCACTAACCGTGTTTTTGCATTATGCAAACAACAAAGTTTCGCAACATGAGTGAGGAGGAGGAGGGGAGGGGGCATTCAACGCTCGTGACCGAGTTCCGCGCATGCGCGACGCACATTTTGCATACGCACAATGACGGGCAGTTTGGCGCGGTGAAAAGTGCGGTGATTACCGCCGCGCGAATCGTACGACCTGAGCTTGTGTTCGACCGACCACGCCAGAATCGCGATGCTGCCAACGAAACGCTCGTGTTTCACGTACGAATTTGCATCATCCGTTTACCGTCGTTTAAGTACAACACAAAAAAAATCAGTATTCCAGCGTTTTTTAATGTCCATCGCAGTATACTAGTAATGAAATTTCTGTACGAAAAGTAAATCAAGTGAAGTCGTGTTCTAATTGGATAATTAGTAAGTTTGTAATCGGAGGGCTGTCGAGTATTCCGTATGAGGTAAGGTCCGTTTCAAACTTAAAAGGAAACAACATAATCCGTTCGTGATTTTAGAACACTATATCGGATCATGTGACCATTTAAGGGCTTGTTCCTGAGTTTTTTTTCAAACAGATACCAATAACTCAAATATTATTAAACCAAAAGCTTTGGAAATATTTGTGACAATGTGCAGTCACACGATGAACAAAAAATGTGGATGCGTTTTTAAAACTAATGTACCATTCGTCAACAAAAATTTTTTTGCTTAATTATGGCTTATTTCCAAGACAAAAAACGTGGTACTTGGGGTGAAAAAATGTTAAAAAAAAAAGTTTAGAATATTGTTACAAAAAATTCAGCTACAAATTATGACATATTAGTGTCAGAACTGTGGAACAAAATTTTGATATGAGTATTAGGTAGCAATAAAAAAAAATTTCGAAATCAATGCAAAACATAGGAACAAGCACTGTGATTGACCATTGAAATCAGGTCCAAGTACGGTTGTGATTTAAGTAAAATTTTCATTTGGTTGAGTGCCAATCTGGACGATGGTCTATTCATTGCTACCGGGATCTGAACTTATCACATATCCTTAGAGCTAATACCTATTATGGCCTCTAAGACCAAGGAGATCCGGGTTCGATTCCCAGCGTGGCTGGTCCCTGATATTTGCATGATGGGAACGTGGCGGACGTTGCCGTCGGCCGGCGGGTTTTCTCGGGGAACTCTCGTTTCCTCCGCCCTGACATTCCATCACTTCTCCATCGTAGCGTCTCGTCTATGACCTCAACTGAATATGTATCATAGTGCTGTGAAAGCTGCTTCGTTACAGACGGTGCTGTATCCAGACAATTTTGTATGAGTGACAAAGTTGTCTTTTAATCCCCACTCCACTCCTTCCGATACTTTTTTTTTAATTTTATTTTAAGACAAGTACGACATTAGGTAAAATCATAGTTAATGTCAGTTTTGCTTTTCAAAATTGAACATTAAAAATTTAGCTATGGGAAAGCTTGTACTTTAAGACTCAAGACATACTAGCGTTACATTTCATAACAACTTTACTGGCTTATTTCTCAGCCGAAACTTGACTGCACTTTCATTATTAACTGAATTAGCTTCTTCAATGCGTATAAAAGGTGAGGCCAACCTGCCACTCCTTTGATGTGCCTCCCGTGGTACAAGCCAACTCTTAACTCCTCACCTCCCACAGATCCAACAGTGGTTACAGCTCTAGGGCATACACGGTTCTGAGGGCCAGGATCTCTTGGTCACGGAGCGATAGCGCTTGTCCCCGAGTGCTGAAGCGAAGACATAGGCCGCTCTTGCGTCGTAGGGGGTGGGGGGAAGGGGGTCCACCGCGGTACGGGCCGACAAGTGCCCGGCCTTACAGACGAGCCTAGCAGGTGACATCCAACACTGGGTTGCAGGTGACAGCCGCCACGCGACCTCGCGACCCCACCACACCCTCCCTCCAAGGCGCAGGCTCCCTACATCCAACCTTGTTAACGTTCCTGCATTGTCCTTCTCGCCAGATCTGCCCGTCGCTGCCGGTACTTTGTACCCCCACTCCCCCGCACCGCCCTTACTATCCTCCGCTCGACGAGTTCGCCTGAATAGAAAGCCTCACAAAGCGCTATACATTTCAGAACAATAATCCAGCCGCCCCCCTCCCCACAGCCCTTCTGGTCCCCCTCCAAGCCGCCTTTCTCTCCTTTACGACAGGAGTAAAGAAAAGAGTTAGTTCTGATACACAGAGCAGTCACTCCACCCCCCTCCCCGCCGCAACCCATCCCCACGCCCGGGGAGCGCCTTTTGTCCATTTTATTCATATGCTAACTCCAAGTCCTCTCATTACAATGCGAAACAGCATTGTCCTCTTGCGAGATAGCTTCACTCCACGAGCTACCAGACTGCTCCAAGGTCTTCTATACTTGTTATATAACTCCTGGATGCCGAAATACGCGGGCAGAAGGGAGGCTGCTGCTGCCGCGATGTGGTCACCATCACTGGTGATTCCAACATCGAGAGGTATATGCATGGCCGTGGTCACACTAGAACTACTTCACACGGGCAGAGCTTCGGCCAATAGACGTTTATTTGAAAACTCCTCAACACGCGTCACTGGCGTCTGCTTAGAAATAGCATAAACACATCGTTGCGCGTATGCATACCCATTTAAGGTCATCCAATAATCTTTAAAGATTTTTTCTCATGGTCAAAAGTTACGGAATTTTTTTTTCAGGTCCTTTATACGCAAATTACCCTCTAAGCAGAATTTCAAAAAATAAATATGTATGTACAACATTAATTTATCTTTCGGGGGATCAGTACCTGCCATTTTCGAATTTTTCAACTTTCGCTGTAAGTTCCATACAATGAGATTTATAAAAATTTCTCGTCTGACAGGGCACAGATGTTACCATATTAGGCGTTAGCAAATTGTCACACATTCACTATCTTTCTTAGTTTTTGACTAGTAACATTCCAGAGGAAGATAGCCATTCTTTTCTACAGATGGTCACAGGTACACTATAAGCAATAGTAGTCGAGCAATGGCAACTGTATACAATTTAAGAAACTATTCCCTCTGCCTTGTAGAAGCATAAAACATTACAGGAAATTTGTAGGCCAAAAAGAAATGCAGAAGTTCCATTATTCTTACATGGCGGGTACTGATTCCCCTTAATATTGCATCATAAGAAAGTATATGGTCACCACTGAATGCCTCATAGAGGAGATCTATCAGCGAGAAGACTGCACGGTAGTTCAGTGACTTGCGCCTAGAGGCTAGGGTGAAGCGTGATGCGCGTGCTTGCTCGACCTTATTGCTTCCGCACTTCTAGACATGTAACGCACCAAATACATCGACCTAGTCGTTCCAAGTAAACTAGTTTTATGTACTTTTGATCTATATAATATTCTCTGCTACACTTTTACTGCCTGCATCGAGTAACGGGTCGTGGAACATAAATAACTCCTGTTTAATATGACGTTTTTAAATGTAACGCATGTTGAGTGTAGACGTGATAATAATTAAATACGTTGTATTACAAGTTCCGAGTTTGTTGAGGTTGATTTAGTTTTATTTTATTCGCTTTAGGCGTGTAACCTCATAAACCAATGTTGATTACGCATCTCAGAAATAATCCCTAATCGAGAATATTTTAATTTCGCGAGTAGAGTAAATGCCCGTTTATCATAACTGCCTTTAGTCATTTAACACTAAATAACCACCTTAAGAGTGCGTGGTATATAATCCAGCGTTAAAAGCATCAGTTCAGAACAGTAGGTTTCTCGAAGCCAAATTGCAAAAAAAAAAAAAAAATCCTAGACAATAGTTTTTGCCAACTTTCTGAGCAAAAATTTGTCGCAATTAACGTCTGTCAGGACACTTCATTTTATATATTAAGACATATAAAATGAAGTGTCCTGACTGACACACTCACTCACTCACCAACGCGCAGCCCAAACCGCTGGACCTAGAACCATGACATTTTGAGGGAAGCTTCCCCTTGCCCCGTAGGCACCCACTTAGACTGAATTTCTCGAAATTCGATAATTTAGGGGGGTGAAAAGGGGTGAAATATGTTTTCAAGAAACCTGATATCTCATTAACCGGGAAAGCTATAGTAGTTTTTTTAACTTCAAAATATTGTCCAAACAAATGGATATTTGTGAATTTTTCGATTTTCCGAAATTCGAAAATTAAGGGGGTGAAAAGCCGTAAAATGTGTTTTTCATCAATCCGTGATTTCTCCTAAACCATTTCAGATAGTGAGGTGATTCTTTCTTTAAAACGATACTTAAGTAAATGTCCAAAAAGTATTTTTTGAATGGTTCAAAATTCATTCTTGAAAGCTCTTTAAAAAAAAAACGTATTTTTAATTAATCCCACTTAGGCCCCTATCTCCTAAACCAGTGGAAATATTGCAATGGTTTTTGCATTAAAATAAATCTTACGTAAATATCAATAAAACAGTTTCAGGATTTTTCTAAATTCTTCTTTGAAAGCTGTTAAAAAAATAAAACGTGTTTTCAAATAATCATATGTACTGCATATATCCGTTGAGATATTGATATAACTTTTTTTTGATAAGAATAAAGCTTATGTAAATACACACAAATCAGATTCCGGATTTTATGAAATTTGAAAATTAACGATGTGAAAAGCAGTAAAATGTTACAGTCTCCCGAAAAAAGATAATGATCATGGATAAATAATTCAACAGTTGTTCCTTTTTGCCAACCTACTCACAAATAAAACCTCTTTGGACTGTAGCCTGTACATACGAAAGAATTATCAAAGCCTGCCTTTAAGCATTCACTCAGGTAGATATTGTATAAAGTTTGTGGTGTAGGAGGGGTGGGATTACGGGTTCGTATCCCGCACAAGACTTTGCGATGGGAATTACTATGCCATCATACGAACATATTGCGACCGCTCTTTACACTGTGATAAAACCATTTATAGTTCACTGTTATTGAGTACGTTACCTGTTATATGCCTTCATCACATATTTTATCCAGAGTTACTGTTTGTATTACATAATTTCACGCGGGCAAAGCCGCAGCCGGCCAGCTAATTAATAACACTGGGTATACCTACTTATAAATTAATTTTACCTTACTTTTTTAATCCCGTTGCAAAATTTTGATGTTCTGAATGCAGATAAAAGTTTTTTTATTTGAGAACGATGTCGTGAGAGATGACTTAACCCCACACAATATAATTTGACATGAATCGTAATCCGGGTTTACTTTGTAAACTTCGATGTGTTTTAATTTTAAGAAATTTGTATAAGAAGTATGCAACCTTAATTGAGTACTAAATACCATTATTAGAGACTGGAGAATTTCGCGTTTTCAACGACCAGCCGGCTAGACTCCTTAGTCCTGTGTATACTCTGGCCTCAGTACATGTACACTCACTGATCACTGCTACAGTAAAATGATAGTTTCACATATAACATGGTAGCGCGGTAGCCAAGTTGCGTTTCTATACAGGTCTACGATTGGTTCATAGTCCTCGTGGAAGAGTTTCATTTACAGCGACCCAATCACAAAAGTAATTAACGTGCACAGGAGTTTGGAATCTAACATGGTACCACGGTGGCCGAATGGTTAGACCATTCGCCTCCCACCCAGGCGATCCAGGCTCGATTCCCGGCGGGGTCGGTTCCCGGATTTTCATATGTGGAAATCGTGCCGGACGATGCCGTTGGTCAGCGGGTTTTCTCAAGGATCTCCCGTTTCCCCCACCCCTTCATTTAGGTACTGCTCCATACTCACCTCATGTCACCCCTCACCAGCGCTAAAGACCTTGATGTTCAGCGCTGACCAAAATCTATCCACATATATTTGTCGATTTGTCACTTAACATCTCTAGAATAAATATTTAAAGTGGCACATAGTCAACCCTTGCTGAGAGAAAGCAACTCCGGTTTTCAATACGTACCTAGCTTTGCTTTGTTCTCGTCAGTGCTTCGGGGTAAAGCTTGATTCACAACAACCACTGAGTGTACGCACGCACGTACGTACGTGTAAAAGTAGAAACCCCGAGTGTGCATGCTAGCTAGCATTCACATCCTCGCTTAGCGTGCGTTCGTACGAAATAGAGTCGAACAACTTTCTACTTCGTACATACGTACGCTAAATTGTGGTTTTAAATGCGTGTGCAATCGTAAGTCTCAATTAAAAATATTAATTAATATTGGGAAATAATTTATCTCGTGGTCATAAATTATTTAATTCTCTTCGAAGTAGTAAAATAAATTACGATCATCTATTACCGACATTTTGTTACGACATAAGCAATTTCCGCGCATGTCTACATTAAATATTGTTGTGAATCCAATCTTTAATACTTAAGTACGTACGTGTATTCGCCGCCTATCCCACGCTTCAAATGCGTTGCAGCATGATCGTAAACAGGTTTTTTTCTACAAAAACATTCCACGTGTGCCCACTGCGCTAACTTACGAAAAGAAAACAAACTTCAGACAACGTTGGAACCTCATTGTTAAGACGCCACGCTCATTAAAAACGCTGTTTCTAATCCCTTCAACATGCCTAGAAACGGCCTTTTCAGACTTCCGTACTTCAAAATGTACTAACCGGACGTATGTGAAACTCAGGTTGCGACCTGCACTGGACTTAGTTGCAGATTTTGCACCAATAAAATTATATGGTCACCGCTTAATGTCCCATAGTAAAAACCGTTCGGCGGGAACCTAGCACGCTAGTTCAGCGCTTGGCTCGTTGAGGCGACGGGGCATTTAATGCGCGCTTCAAGGCCGACCTTACAGCTCCGTCGCTTTAGAGCCTCTCACGCGCGGGTAGGCGGCCGCCTTAAGGTTTCTATCTACCTGCGCTTGAAACGCATTGCAGCGAGTAACAAGCAATCATATTTGCGAGATACATCTCAACGCCCATTAAGTTTGTACATACATGAAAATAAAAAACATTTCGAACAATGTTTCCATCAGTTTAAATATTGAAATCGCTTATTGGGAATACGATCATCACGACTCTCAAAAGGGGTAAAAACAGATTTTTTAAGCTGCCGTATCTAGAAAAATTCCAACCGGATTTGAAAACCACAATAATAGAAATAGGCGCTGGAATTTGAACCATAAGTATCGCAAATAAAATAATACGGTCACAGCTCTGCGCGCCAGTTGCTGGGTTCGCGTGTAGAGGCGATAATATATTACAAACACCGACCGATGTCACTCTTAACGCTCCATGGTTTTGTACCTCGCAAACACCAACGCAGCCTACCTATATAGTCACATATAACTCGTCAGGTGAGTGCACTCATCTGTGGCCTGGACTACTTCTCTCAGAGTCTCAGAGTCTGTGAGCTGTGTTGCGGGTTGCGTGCGAGTCGCGGGGCTGTGACGCAGCGGGTTGCATTGTCCCTGACGTAGGAGTGATCACGTGGGCCGTGACTCAACTTTCCTTGTCGCAGTGTTGACGCTGTGCAGGTAGGGGAGCCCTCATTGTTGCACTAACATGCCTTCCTATTGTCGCGGGTATTTCTCCCTCCACTCACCCAACGCCTCCATGCTTCCTGCCCCTCCCCTTTCAACCCCTCCACGTAACACCCTCATCGGGCGCCTCACTCTTGCGCCTCTGCCACAAAGACTCCCCCCCCCCCCCCAATCCTTACCAAGGATGAGCTGCACGCGACAATAAGTCGGTACTGTTCCTTACAACCTTTGTTGGATTGACTTGCCTGAACATCATTTTTTCCCCCTCACAATCCCACATCTTTAAAAAATTCTTGCCTCAAATGTCAGGTATAAAGATTCCATATCTGCAAGGGACGTTACAAACATAATATATACTATATTATAGTCGGAAAGGTGAGTCAACATAGCACTTTGGAAAGCCCTGGTTACGTACTTGTTATATTGCTTGTTTTTTTTTTTTCTAAAAGTAAATAACTATATATGAAGTTATTTATTTTTTAGAAAATTAAATAATAATTTAATGAACTATTTAAAATCGTAAACATTTTCTGTTACCCCAATTATAACCTCATTTTTTTAACCAAAAAATTATCAGCTGTAACAAAGCTTACAATTAAAAATGTATAATACATTAACACATGCATATTCCTATTGTTTAGATGTGGAAGTAGGGATAACTTGTGTTGTTTTGTTCTCATTAGTTTTAAATGTATATGTATTTTAATAATTTTTATTTTTAATGTAATGTATGGTTATGTTTCTAAAATAGTAAACAGATGTAATGGGTCCAGTGGAAGACAAGGCAAATATGCCTGAACTGCGCCTGAAAGCCGCAATAAATAAATAAATAAATAAATAAATGTCACATAAAGTAAAGTCAAGCTGAAGTAGAGACGTAAACGACTACTAGGCCTACCCGAAACGCTCCCTCTTATGGTAAGAAATTGTTGATACACGTTTTATGAGTAACACGTGGGTTCGATAATGTATGCCGGAACGGTGATTTCTACCATGCACGACTGAATGTTTGTGACAAATTAGTTGAGCGAATGATCGATACAGAGCATTTGCTTGCGTATGTCGTACCATGGCGCATTCCAAAACAAAAAAGTGTGTGTATATATATTAATAATAAAGTAAATTGTACCAACACTGCTCGTTAGCAATTAGTTAAATGTACCTGAAACGGTATTAAAACCACAATGTTTTACAGTACCTACCAATTGCATGAAAGCTAGTAGTTTTCTAGAGTAATTTTTTTCACTTTCGCCTTTGCAGGTGATGGAATGCGGCGGCCTACATTTCTTTAAAGCTTAATTAAACAAGTAAAAACATTTTAGGCTAACAGTTACTTCAATTGTTTCCAAGCAACAGTAAATATTTTTAACGTGTCTTCGGAAATCAAAGTTCCGGTATAATTAAGAACCAGGATGAAAAGGTTTAGTATTTCGTATCAACTGGTGAAATCTTGTATAAATACCAGAGTTATGGTGCGTCCGGCAACAGAGCCTGAGCTTCTAGCGCAGATATTAAGAGAGCGTGGTACATATTTCAACGCTAAAAGCATTAATCTATAACAGTAGATTTCTTGAAGCCAATTTGCTAAAATTTAACTATAGCAATCCTAGACAATAGTTTTAGCCAACGTTAGAAAAAACAAAATTGTTTCCGGTGTTACGAACTTCTGAAGCATAATCTCTGACGCCGGAACCCCGTGTATTTAACTGCGGCGCAAGAGATCACGCGTAATGAATGAGTAGGGACAGGAAAACTTCGTGAATTCAACGACCTGTAGGATAGAATCAATTGTACTATACATACTCAAGCCACGTATATTCGTTCATTGTCTGCTGTTCCACTGAGTAGCAGCTAGTTGACTAATGGTCTGGGCTTGAGTATGCATAGGGTAGTTGATTCTAACATGCATGTCAATGAATTCACGAAATTTTCCTGTCCCTATGAATGAGTAATTCTGGTTAAATATTTACTCATACAGTTGGCAAATACCATTATATAGGATTGCCATTGAGTAATTTATCCATATTGGCTTCGAAACTAGTGTAGAAATGAATTTATATTTTCAGCGTTTATTTATCTACCACGCACTCTTTAAGTGTGTGGATTGCGACATGCGGCCGCACTTTGTTGAAGACGGTTCCACGCCGTAATACAAAGAGGCTTTGACTGCAAAGTTCAATGACGAAACTTAGGGCCGTATCCACGGTTGTAGAAGAACAGGTCTGGACACTCGCCTATCTAACAATGTATTTTGCTTGACCCCCTTGTTGTTTGGCTGTAGTTCGTCAAGTTACCGAGAATGTCATACTTTTCGGCGCTGTTTTCCGGGCGGTCGGACGCAAACGTCTTCCACTTTTTTCCATTGTTAAATTTATAAAGTAAATAAAGAATGCTGGAGCCTTTTCTTAAAATTGTCAGTGAAGAAAGTATTTTATAAATTGATAAAAAAATACGTTTTGATAAATTGTTTACCTTAGCGGAAAAGAAGTGGGCGGAGTTTAGTCCGACCGCCCTAATATCAGCGCCAATAAAACACAATATTCTCGGTAACTTGGTGAACTACAGCCAAACAACAAGGGGGTCAAATATTCAGGCGAGTGTCCAGACCTGTTCTTCTACGACCGTGGCCGTATCGAAAGCACTGTTAGCTGATATTCAACTGGAAGCTTGCCAACTAACTGCATCCAATAAACTACTTTCGGGAGCTTGCCAGCTGAAAGCTCTTTCACGTCCACTTAAAGTGGTATATCTTTATACTAGGCATATGCTTCCAAACTTTGTTCCAGTTTTCTAAATAATACCCCAAAATCCAATAAAACGTGTTAAGTAACAACATATTTTTCCAAAAAGTAAATTTAAATTTTTACAATTTTAGTATTAGTTTCGTTAAAATTAATTTCACTTAATTCTTTTTTTTTTTTTTTTTTTTTAAGAAAATACTTAAAGTAATTATCCAGTTTTCATCTCTGAAAATAATGAAAATCTCTACTACAGCACACTTCGATTAAAATCCTATTAAGAAAGAAATCTAAAAATCAACACAATAAGTACACTATAAACAAAATATGCTTTTTCATATAATAATATTAAAATCCCAAGTTTCAGGCTTATAACTATGAAGAAAGTAGTGTAAGTTGTAGTTTTAATTTGTTTTCAATACATTTACAACAAAGAGCCACTGCTGAAAAGTCGTGTCTTTCTTATTCGTCCCTCTCAACAGCATAAATTTCTCCAGTTACCACATCAGATGAGTTCTCATTTGTTATACCTTCCCACAGTGCTGAAAAAAGGAGACCTGCTTATTTACACTGCAAGAATCACAAGTCTTATATATACACTGATTATAATAAATACTAAAGTAACTCTGTCACATTTTCACGACTAAACTTTTTTGACCGATGACAATGAAATTCAGTCCAGAGGTAGCCTGGAATCTGGACAAGGACATGGGCTACTTTTTATCATGAACATTAATAAAATAAAAGATAACGGAGAGCGGAATACAGAACGCGTAGCTTGGTTGGTAACAAGTACAGTATAGGTTGTAATACTGTTTCTGTTGTAGCTTGTTTGCTAACAAGTAGGTTGTACAGCTGTCATTGTTGCAAGAGCAAGTCGCCTCATACCGTGTGAAGGGTTCTGCCTACAATCAGTCGAGGGAGAGGGTGGAAGGGAAGTAAAAAGGGCAAGGGGGCAGAACATGGTACCTTTGCATTACTATACCATCAATCCGATTGCGGTGAAACTTTAGTATGTTGCGCGTCAGCGAAGATACCTGACAAAAAACTATACGTAAGTTATTGGAAAAGGGAAGAGAGTGGCAAAACGGGTATGGAGATCCAGAACAGGGTACCCATGAAATTATCGCATTAAATTGAAAACCTTTCCAACAAGTCGCGGGCAATAGCTAGTATGTAACAAGTCAGATGCATCACTTTATATGTAGCTGTTAGAAGAAATTTTGGTTTACGTTGCACTGAATTACCAGCAGGTCTCCATCCCCATTTACAAAGATCCAGATCAAAATCATTCCCCAACCATTTCAGTAATTGGTAATAATCTCTGAAGCTATATTGAACAGCGCTTGCTGTCCTGGGAGAAAGTATAAGAAATTCAAATTAGCCTGCGGTTTATGTTTATCTGTCAGTTGGTTGTAAATTAATATCTGTGTAAATGTGCTTCAAACAAATCTGTATTCAATATACGCTATTTGTTACATTAATATAAACTTTTGACTTTGAATTCCATTAAGAGTATATCCAAATGCTCTACTATGTTTTTATTGTACTTATTGTGTAGTATTTTAGATTTTTTCTTAGCAAGAGTTAATTGTAATGGAGTATATTTGAGATCATCATTATTTTCAGATATGAAAATTGGTAAACAAATATTGTAGTATTTTATTTTAAGTAACTTTCATTTAAACTAGGCTACATTAATGCTGAATTCATGAAATTTTTAAAATAAAAAGTTTTTCAACAAATCTTTGTACTACATTAGGTTAGTATTGTAAAGTTATATTTGAAAAAAAAAAATTAGTAAATCTATGTTTGGTACATAACTCTGAAACCAATGCATACACACACACACCAACACACACACACACACACACACACACACATATATATACAGGGTGGACCAGAATTCATGTGCCAAAGTCCGGGAGGGGATTCGTTATGGAAAATAAGGTGGGGTATATAAACCAACACTATTCTGTGGTAAATATTAAGGGAGCTACGCCACGTTGAAAAAAATAATTTTTTAAACATTTTTCGAAAAATACTAGAAAATATAAGAGATAGAGCCACCAAAATTGGC